>JAZHYW010069240.1:0-25399 GCA_037355805.1 Ixodes ricinus
CAGTCATAAAATTAAGCGCTGTTCCGCAGAACACGCTTCATTTTTTAAGGTTGTAAAAATGTGTGCTACCATAAATTTGGAACACCCTTCATTTTGGAAGGGTGTTTGCTGCTTTGACACCCGCTCAGACGGCTTCGTGTAGCGATATGATCGAATAATAATTGCTTGTACCATTGCGTTTTACTTGAAAGTGCGTTCCTTGAACTTAGACATATTATGCTCTGCGTGAAATATTATCAGAAACAACGCAACATACGCATATCGTTCCTAACTGCGCATAGCCTCGCCAACTTCTGAACTGAGTGTCTTTAAATTGTAGAGCTTATATAAGAACCCTGTTGTGATTCCTACGCCCGACGTAGGAATCGCAACATGGTTGCGATTCCTACATCGGGCGTGATCTTTCGCGTCTGAGTTTGCTATTTCTGGACATTAATAATGGGCACCTTGTGCCTGTTGTTCCTAAACCTGGTTCTGGTAAAATATTATCCGTAGGTGCTGCAGCAGCGTCCTATTTTTAGTGTTTTAGATAGGGTCCTAAGGATATTCCAGTATCACTCATAGGATGTTAGACCTGGAACAAGATAATTCGCATCACCTTAAAAGCCGACGTACAACCTCGGTTTTCCTACAGGGAAGACAATCCTCTTATCAATCTCCTCTCCTAAGCAGCGAGGGGGAACCAAGTTGGAGCAAGGCAAAAAGTGGAGAGGGTATAGAAAAGGACGAGGCGGGCAAAAGTGGAAAGCACGAAATGTACGTCGGCCTTTAAATGTGCATTCATACTGGCGTTCCAATCGCAACCGCGAAGCGGATCCGCTCGTTCGTAATGTCAAACGCCCGTAAAAATGTATGGGATCTTTACAACGGTGGTTGCAACAGCTTTGTAAACGTGGTTCAACTGACATTACGAAAACGGCGTTAAAAACGCTTTTAGTGCGTATATGCACTTCATTTTTTTTTCATAAAGAGTGCGAAGAACATTTCTACGTGTAAAATGTGCTGCCATTTTATTTTTGGGCAATTAGGCTTACGAAATGAGAAGAAGCTCTACAAGAAGGCTGAAGAATGGTCCCAAAAATATGGAGACCCGTTTACGATATGGATGGGAGAGAAGCCGATGCTGATGCTGAATTCGTACCAAGTGGTGAAGGAAGCATTCATCGACAAGAGACACGAATTCGCCGGGCGCTTTCCGACGAAGCTTAGGTGGGTACTCTATAGTGATCAATTCAAATAGCTTGTGGCATCACCATACAGTTTTCTAACAATCATGTTGATTCGCTTCCTTTTAAGGCTAATAGCTTTCTTGTGTCGTGTACAGTCATAAAATATATAATAGAAAGCAGCCCGTCGTGTTGATTTGGAGGACCTGCCAGTCATTAAGGACATTCTGGTTTGGACTAGGGCGGTAACTTAAACTTTTGGTTCCAGTGCCTGAAACTGACAAATCGAGAGGCAATGGAAATTGTGTGGGCCGCAATCATAGAAAAAGGCCAAATGCAGTGGTTTTGATCATAGTATCCATGACTGTGAAAATTTGGATTGATGACAAGAAGGTTACTTCAAATTATAAATTAGTTTCAGGATAATTGTTATATATATATATATATATATAATCTTTGTTTTGTTATCTAGGACTAAGTAGGTTTCTCTTTTACATTTTGATGATTTATTTTTTCTAACTATCGTTCCAGCATCTTCATGGCCCCGGATGTTAAAATTACAAGGAAAATATGTTTGACTCGCAATATTGTGTACGTTTCAAAATTAAAAGAAAGCAAAGTTGCCCAAGTTTTTTTTCTGTAAAACTTCTAAAAATGTGAAGTTTTGCCGCAATTAAACTATATCACACAACTTTTACGTCACATTTCACGAAAACTACAAATCGATAGGTCACACGCTAATTTTATTTGTGTGTACAAGTCGTGGCTACGGCCATCTCTCTAGTAACAAATGTAAATTGCGACACGTGTTCCAGTCCTTTTACTGCGTATTTGTCGCAGTTTGGTTCCTTGCCCTGAGCGAGCCAGGAAGCTTAAAACAACAAGCGCGAGGCTACACACAACACCTAAATGGCAACCCTAACATCATTTCTGGGTTGAGGACGACATCGCAATCCGATGAAGCCAATCAAGCTGCTCAAAAGTGCATCATGACCAGTCACGCAAAGAAAGCACAACATCATGAGGCGTTCACTATGCGTGATTTGTTTCGACAGGAGTAGCAACTACACTGTCACCACGAGTGAGGCGGTCAGGCACTTTTGGTGCTGCTTGATTTGTTTTATCGATTCTAGTTTCGCCTGCGCCTGAACTTAGAGCAAGACGGAGTATAAGGGATCTTATTTTTAAGGCTTTGGGGGGGGGGGGGGGGGGTAGCATTGTTCACGTGAAAGCACCATGTCTAAAACAAAAGACCTGGAACATCATGCACCGATCAAGGGCGATCATTATAGCAGAATATGGCATAGCCAGGTGGCTTGCGCAATTGAGAGCCTGATGCAACATACATATCGTCGGGAGTAGAATCTCTGAGTCCAGCGTGAGCTTTCTACCTGCGGTAACACTTCCACTTGTTTTTTTTTCTGTAAGTCAACAACAGAAGGCAAGGAGCGAGGAGCGGGCGGCAGATTCTCAGTCTGCAGATCATATGTTTCAGCCAACTAAAAAAAATCTATTGCTGAAAACCAACATCAAATATATATACGAGGATTTCGCATTATTACACCCCTTGCGATATCAGCAGGCAAGCTAGAAATGACCTTCATAGGGGCGAGAACTCTGAAAAATGCTTTCACGTGGCCAGTTCTCCTCCCAACACGGACGTCAGATGCCGCTGCAATAAACTAAAAAATCCCAGTCAACCAGAAAGCCTGCCTAGAAAGGTATTGGTCAAGAAATGCAAGCTGTTTTGTCGCACTGAGCATGTGAAACGCCACTCGCAGTGTCAAATCATATCAGATTTCTGAATTCTCACGTCATTTTGACCTTGGCATTGTCATTATCTAACTCATTTTAAGCTAATGTGGCAATAGACTATTTCAGTGTTGCAAGAGAGCGCACTTTTAATGCAATTCTGTACTTGATGATGAGTTGCTGTGGTTTTTCAGGTGCTCTCCAGACGCAAAAGAACCATGACATCGTCTTCGAAGATTACAATCCTACGTGGAAGGCCCTAAGGAAAGTTGCGCTAACTGCAGTCAGGTACGAATTACAGCTAACACCAATCATATTTCTGCGATCGCGAAGGATAAAAAGTGTAATTCAGTAGACTTTTGTAAACCTCTTTAATATTAATCAACTGAGCCTTGTGCTCGACGAAAAAACAAATTTAGATATATCCATGCTGCGAGGCATTGTTATTTTTTTTATAACCAACACAGTTAGTACAGAAATACATTGTACATGGCATACAGGAAGTACTTAACAGCGTAACCAAATTGTGCATCTTATAAAAAGTAATTGCGTTAAGCAAAGTCTTAGTAATAAATGAAAAATAGCTTATGATGGGACACAAATGTTAGGTAAGCTAAGTGGATAAACATATATTGATATACAAATGAAAACTTCGGGTAAGAATAGGGACTGCTCTAGTTCTGTCTGCACTTTTTCAGGGGTTGTTGCCGTTTGTCATTATTATTTTCTGCGGTTATAATTTGAGTAAATTTGTTAGGTGACTGGAGAGCGACTTTTTGGCGTTCATTTGCTGCACCTTGTCTTTTTTTTTTCCTCAATTTACTTTGTCTAGCACTCTTGGCATTGTTTGATATTGGTAAGCTTCAATCTATTCTTACCATTGTCTCTGCAAGAAAATACGCCATGAGCGACTCCGTGGAAACGCTCTGCGCTGAAGTGGTGGACGCCTACGTGGATTCCCTGGAGAAAGGACCGAATACAGTAGACTCCAAGGATCCATTTATGTTCGCTATATTCAACATCGTGGGCACATCCGTCTTCGGAACAAAGTACGAACAGTTTTATCATCCAGTTCATAACATGAACTTGACGTTACACTCCTTTACACTGAAGTTGGTATTTCTAAGTTCTACCAAGACATTCGCTTCGTCATTCAAAGTTTTGAAACAAATGAATACTTACGAGTAAAAAGGCTCTTCAAGCATTTTGTCATTCTGAACATGACCACCCGCTATGTGTCTGCTTTGAACAGGAAGCACCCCCCCCCCCCTTAACATTCACCGGTATAATATTGCATTGAAGATCCCCTAAAACAAAAGTGGCTTCACTCGCATTGCCCTATCCTAATCGCAGTTAACAGAAATACAGGTGTGCGTGACGTCGGGTATTATTGGAGCACTCTAAAGGCGCATTCAAAAGTGAGCGTCACGTTCTCGCCCGGGCCCTTCTGCGACGGGCATCTGTCTGCCCCAGACGGTATCTTACTTTTGCTTGTTGGGGAGCGGCAGGGCACAGGAGCAGGTTATTTCAAGGCTGCGATGGTTCAAGCTGGACTGACAGAAGTCGCGGGAGCCAGCAAGATCGCCAGAAAGACCGGTCATGACGGCACTGTTGCGAATTGCCACCATGTTTGCCGCGGATTATTCCACTAAAAACAGTAGAGAGGGAAATGCCTTCTGTCCTCTCTCCCCGGCGTGTCGTCTGCTCCATAGACTGGGCAGTACACAACATCCCTCTGGCGTGGACACACGGTTGAATATCGCATCATTTCGGCTATATCAGGCGCAAAAGTTAGGATTTAGATGTACAAGTTATCGTACAATGTTATACCCGATAAAGAAATTGACCAGGCGCAGGCCTGCGTTCACCTGCAGCGAAAGTGAAAAATAGAAAAATTGAATACAACCCTGTAAACCGTGTGCTGACGGTGAAAGAATAAAACGCACATTTGGGCCCGGTGGACTTTATTGCAATTGAAGCGACCCATTGAAGATACGCTAGCTGATCATGTACTGAAATAAATCGACAGAGTACAGCAGACTGATCCTGGAGTATCCATAAATATTATAGACACGCAAAACACTTCAAAGCGGCAACAACGAGCGAGCGTTAGGTGTTCGGTACAGCCAGCGTGCAGCTTACTGATTCTCTCCAAAACATGAAGAACAACCCGTGTGACGTCTGCTAGTAGGGTCGGGGGCGTGTCCTGTCCCTCTTTTACCCCGCCGAATTCTTTGCAACGCCTGGATGTAATAAAATAGCGCCTCCCTAAGAGAACTTGTTGGAATGGTCTATTGTTGAGTCGCAAGCGTCGGTAGCGCGTTCTTATTGAATCTTGACTACGGTTCACTGTGTTTCGACGGAATGTTGTGTACAAGCATTGCGCCAAAGCTCTCCATAACATTCTGCATCCGACTGCCGCACGGTTGCAGCTGAAGTTATGCACCTAGCCATTAGAATGCTGTGATAGTACCCGACACCACGCGCTCCCGTGTTCCCGCTCACTGTGATTAACATTTATAGAGATTTAGTAGATCGTACGTTGCGGAAAGCGGGCCCAGTGGGCACGTGTTAAATTCATGCTTCGAAGTGACAGCACGAGCTCCCGCTAGCAAAGCAAAGCTCTAGCGTGCAGTCTACTAAATGTCCGTAATTAAGAAGTTTAGTGCATCGTACGCTGCGGATTACAGCACTAGCTGGCGCGCGCTCCATCCACGCCACATGGGACAGCACGAGCTCCTGATGGTAAACGCTAAGTACTGGCGTACGGTCTACCAGAGCCAAGTATGTATCGAGATTTTGGTGATTAATTGGTAAGAATAGGGCGAAAATACAGGCGCGTCATTGTCTGAAATTGTTTCAGTGACCTTGGGCATCGTGCCTAAGGTCATTGATTGACAGATCTTGCGACCAACCGCTAGCCACATATTCCCCTAGCGGAGAATAGGAGCGAACGTTACTAGAACCTTCAGTTGGAAAACTCACCGTTGAAACCTGGGCCGCTGGCGTCCACCGAGACCGAGCTAAATACAACAAGAGCGCCGCTCTTTGTCATTTGTTTTTACTGTGGTAACCTTGAGCTTTTAGAAAGCATGTTTTTGCGTGTAAGCCAACAGAACAAAAAGCTCTTTTTGTAGTAACTTTTATTGGAGTTTAGTACAAAATGGAGAGCGCGTGTTGTTTTTCAAAAATTTTAGTCTGCAAGGTTTTGCAGTACAATTAATATTGTTTTTATACAACCATGCCTCAGCCGTGACTTCAGGTAGTGCGTCCCGACCTTGGTCCATCTTAACCTCGGTGGTAATCCGCGGCACGTCCGCATGGGCGATGGGGGTTGCACTACAAGTCCCTTCCACAGGATCTGTTTCGGCGCCTAAATGACCGATTAAAGCCAAAATATAAGTCACGTGCAGTTCCTCGAGTTGCCGCTGCGGGAGAAATGGCGGCGGTGTGATCGCCATTAGCTCGGTTCTCGATTACGGGTCGGTGCCACTTTTCAGAGCAGTCTCAAAGGCAGTTTCCCAACTGAGTGGTTCTAGTAACGTTGAAAGGAGCTTAACAAATACCCTCCAATCACAATTTCTGGGTAAGGGTGTATTGAAGTAATTCATTTCAGCACGCTAGAGTTGAAATTTACAACTCTTCGTAACTGAAAGGGCGACGCACGTGACGGTGACGTTGCAGCGACATTCAGAATGCACTTTATCTCTCTTTTTGATTACAGTCGCAGCCGCGGCGACGACCAAGGGGCCGGTTAAAACCGTGATCACGACTCCGCGGGAATTTCGACTCAGACACAAACGCGCACCCCATGCTCAGAGTGGAGCCTCATTTTTCAGAAAACTGTTCTCGTCAATGTCACCTTTCTGGCTCAGTAAACGCTCTCAGCACCTTGAAACTCCCTATTTTCATCAATCTCTTACAATTATCTATACATGTATTTTCAGCCTTATCTAGAAACAAAAAATACCTGCGCTGCGGTGCGCGGCTCCTTCAAGGTCACCTCCGCTTCATCTTACTTTGTGGGATCATCACGGGGGGAAGATGCGGCGCTGGCGGCGGCGAAGCTTTCGCCGATCCACCCTGGTTCCCGCCGGCTCCTCCCATTGGCCGAACTCTCTCGATATACGGCTCTGAGGTCTACTGAGTGTCTTTATTACATTGTTCAGCGCTCCGCCTATGCTCTAGCCCAGTTTCGACGCATTTTTCAGTGTTCCCCCTCAAACTTACGTACCGCCAATCTGATGCAAAAGTGCAATTATATGAACTGGTTTGAATTGTTTCAGGTTTGAAAATGAAGGTCCTGAGCTGGCCCGGATTAGGCGGATTAACGAGTCTTTACCGACGTGGCGCCCAATGGCGTTCCGAGTGACATCGTGCCCTGGCTTGGAATCTTGTTCCGTAACAGAGAAAAGAAGATAGAGTCCCTCTTCACCGAGTTCTTTGAACTACTTGAAGCGCTCTACAAGAAGGCTGTACATCTCCTATGTTCCGGGTAAGTTAAGTTTCGACAAAAAATATTTACTGTGCTGTTCGGCAAGTTTTTTTAAGCACTGGAGAGTTTGGTTTTGGAACTTGCCAGTTGTCATTGGTATTTCGAACGAAGCATTATCTCCCATTATTGCTTGTGATAAAACCACTGAAGCGACAGTCTAACACGGCATATGATGAACAACCTTTGACTTCAGGGGGCAGTTATTCCCACACTTTTAAGAAATTAATATAGAAAAAATAACTAAAACGAACTGTTCAAAATGCGTCATAAATGTTCCTCAACCATGATTGGCTTTTTATAAATAAAAATTAAGCTTTACGCAGCAAAGGCATTCTCATTAGCCCGTTTTTCTCACGCGAATCATGATGATGATACCGATGGTCTGGCCGTCTTGTACTACAAGCATCTCTTATGTAAGTCGCAGCTCATTAAATCACCAGACTGGTCATAAAAACCTCTGAAGTACAGGTTTGAACAGCTCATGCAGCCAGTGGCGTCACGAGGGTCGGCGGCACCCGGGGCGGTAGCCCGCCGCGACACTTTCGAGCGCTGCACCCGGGGCGGTCGCCCCGGGTGCAGCGCTTGTGACGCTTTTGTGACGCCACTGCATGCAGCACATATCGCTACCCGCCTTCGCTATTTTGGGCTCGCGCACGTGGTTTGACAATACATTTATAAAAGAAACACAACTGGAGCTCAATCAAGTTAAAAGCCTCGTTATGGTGGGATTTTTATGCCGCAGGTATTGGAGCTATCTAGCCACCTTGGCATCAAGTTAGGATTCACGGACGCGTTAACGAAGAACCAAAAATAAATATTGACGTGCTTCGCTTTTTCTTACGCTTAATAATTGGAAATGCGTATTTTAGCAAAACCGTTGTATGATGGGCAACTTCCCACTAGATGGCGTGATGGTACACCGACACGATAAATACGCGGCATAAGAAAACTTCGTCTCAACTGCGCCGCGTTAGAAACTATACCACAAAGAACACAGCCGCGGTTAACAATCGATGCTTCGGTGGTCGTTCCGGTCGACTAGAAGCTGTTTTTGCAAACGTTGGCATACTTCCGCTCCTTGCTGTACTGCTAGTTTACTCGGCTGGTTGTTCAAGAAACTAATACTCTAATGACGCCTGCACAAAAAGCGCCAAGATCAAACCGTCGACGAAACAAAAGTAGCTTTGCTCCAACCAGTTAATCCCTCCATAGTTCCCGATGTCTCCAAAGAGCACAAGACTTAAAGGAGCCGTGCAACAATGTTTGGACTTCAGTCAAATAATTGTGGTAGTTGTTCCCTGTGACGTCTGGATTAAATAACTGAAAACAAATTTTGCGCACGCACGTTAGTTCTTTGGAAAACAAAAAAGGTTAAACGGTTGATGTTTTGAGCGCTCCAAACCACCCTCAACTCGTACACTGTCTTCCGAGTCACGTGCGCAGTGACGCGCAATGGGGATGGAAAAGGACCGGTTGGAACAGGGGCGGATCCAAGGGGGGTGGGAGGGGCGGCGAGGAGAACGGCGCCCCCCCCCCCCAAACAGAGTAACACCCCCCCCCCCCCCTCCTCCCCCTCCCCCTCCTTCCGGAGGGCAATGTGACATGGGTGGACCCCCCGCTGCACAAGACAAAATTGGAGAATAGTATCCTTACAAATCCCCCCCCCCCCCAAAACGGAGTTCTGGATCCGCCCGGAATTGGAATCTTTTTCAGAGCCTCCAGCGTGCACGGGTTCCGATTGTGATCCGCATGGCGACCCTGACGGTTCGTCTGTGAGCGATATGGAGAAGGGGAAAGGGGGAGAGGGGGGGGGAGTGCAAAGAGCTTGCCTTTTCGTAAAGAAGTTCGACAGACGTTGTGGCACAACAAGGTGAGGCTCAAGGGAGGCAAGGGAGGAATAGTTTCTTTCACCTCGGGCAGATGGCGCAAATAAAACTAAATACAGTACAACTTCGTCGATAACATGAGGTTCTTGACATATTTACTCATGTTGAAACGACAATATTTATCGAATATGGCATTAGATTGAGCCCATAATGGCACATCTTGCAGACCTAATACATTATGCCCATTGCGCTTCACGCCTTAGTTCGCGTGGCCACCACCGTGTGGCTGCGAATCGCGAAATACTCCCGTTCTTTTCTTTGCTATTACACGCAACGGAATCATGATTTTTCAAAAGGATGAGGCGGTTTTTCCGTTCCTTTTGGTAAGATAAACTATGAAAAAGTTTAAAACTGTAGATTCTTTCGAAGTTAATATTGTTCCATCGCCCCTTTAAAACGTGAGCTTGGAAAGATTGCATTACGTGCCTGATTGTGTTGTTTTTATATTAATCAGTTATTCGTAGAAGGTTTCCTCGTGTCGATGTGCCCCCCCCCCTTACAAAGGTCTAATTGATAAAAATGCAACCTTCCATTGCAAAGCGAAAAAAGAAAACGCTTATAATTTAGGTGTAATAACTCTGCTTGGTTACGCGTGCAATATGGCTTGTAAGAGGCGACATTCGGGGTAAAAAATATGGTGGAAATAAACCGATGAACGGAGTGCATTGAAGCTTTTCTCAAAGGTGTATTTTGGTGATGCATGTCTTATACGCACACTTGATAATTTTGGATTTCAAAAAAAATGTTACGCCTAAAATTCCGCACAGGGGAAACTGGTGAAAGCAATCAGTTTGACACTGGTATTCGCACGTGGTGCCGTAGATGCTCGGATCTGCTGAATCTGCTTCGCAATGATGTTCTCTGGGAAAAAGAAAAAAGCTTTCACGTTTTTGTTTTAAGTTGTGAAATCTCTAAGTAACCGCCTAAACGAATCGTCTTATTTTTGCTGTTTTTCTTCATGTTTAAAACAAAAACAATATTCTTAGGCTTTAATGCCCTAGAACCTACGCATATAAAATATGAGTATGATTAATGCACCAGCTAAAGGCACCTTTGTGAGGAGTTTGATTGGACTCAGTTAATTTATTTACTTATACAATCTTTTTCGGCCCGAAATGCGCTCTGAAACACACTGTTATGTATCAGAATGACGTTGGATTCTGACCAATATCGAAATTTCCCAGGGTCAATACGAAACTTCACTCATTCAATGTTGGCGGCAAGGGAAGAGGCGCTACTGCAAGAAAAGAGTGACGCTCAGTACCTCACCGAAGCCAACATGGTCCAGATACTTCTAGACATTTTCGGAGGTGACAGCACGACTTCGTAGTTCAAGATTTTTGTTTTTTGTCCGAGAGTGTTGATTTTTGCAGTTGATAAATAACCGCGAGCTTCATTACAACGTTAATAAGTTCTCATGATTCTCCACGAAAGGTTTTTGTTTTATTAAAATGCACGGGGCTAAGGAGTCACTAATATTTTCCCAGGAGCCCGTAATAGCATTTAACCTTTAGATCTTCTTGGAAGAAAGTCATCGTGTCATCTATTTTGTAACCAAAGATTGGAAATACGTTTTAGTCCATTCGTTATTTTCATAACAATCTGCTTTTGGAAGATATTGCGCTACGACATCTCTGTTATTTTCTCCACAGCCCTAAAATCCGTTTAGCGAACCCTTCGATGTAAATGTTTGTTGATGTCAACTGCTGCCCTTCGCTAAACGCATCGTGTTATTCAAATGATGACTTTGATTCCTTCACTTTTATGTCAATCATTTTCAGAGATATCTGAAATATTCCCAGTGACCCGTGCTATTTTCAATCGTTATCTTTTAACTACCTGGTCGTATAGCCAAATACTAGTGTTTTTCTTCGTAACCGAAGACGGCATTTTTCAGCTCCTCCCAAGATGAATGGATATGATTCAAAATTACCATTTTTCAGCTGCGACTGACACATCTATCGGAGAGCTGCGGTGGTTATGTTTGACGATGACTCAAATGCCAGAGATACAGGCAAAGATTCAACGAGAAATCCATGACCAGCTGGGTAAGCTAAGACAAATGACACTATTGTTGCCTTCCAGACTTCCGGTTTGGTTTATGATAATGGTGTTTTAAAATTGACTCGAATAGACAAACTATGGACTCTGGTCCTCCTTTGAAAGTTCCCATAGAAGATATAGCCATATGTGACGTGCTACAAGCTTTACAATATGATAACAATGTAACTACTTCTTTCTGTGAATTAGGACGAAGTTCCACAACATGAAACTTTAAGACAACGGAACATAAAATGGAGAGGAGGGGGGCGGGGGTGGGTCCCATTTTCTTTTCCTTTGTCCCAGGTTTCCAGATTTTGCAAGTTTACCAGCTCACCGGTATCTACTTTTTACAATATGTAGCATATGGTTCCTTTTCCTTATTCTTCAATACAGTAACGTGTAATGTCCTTGCTTTACTGCTTCCTAACTTAAGTTACCAATCATAACTTCAGCCCGTATCTCTTCGCGAACATACGACAAGTAGAAAAGCCACAAATCGAGACACCTACAACAGTATTCGGAATCTGCCGAAATGGGTGGGCTTATTGCTTAAATTTACAATAAAATGAGAGGGTAAGTAAATTTTCACACAAATATTGATTTTTTTCAGAGTTCGCTAGTGAAGTCGACGTGAGGGCGTTGGGGATCGTTTTTTCGTCCGACGGCAATGTTCGTGAACGCTTCTGCGTTTCTTTCACGGGATTTTAAAGTGTGTTGTTTCACCGTGTCAATATCTAAAACTCGCTAAACTCTTTTATGGGTGTAAAAGAAGATGTGTGGCCTGACGAGATCTGAGCATTTTATTAACGCTCCACAGCCAATGAGAATGCGGCATTAGCCGATGTAAGCACGCCAAAGGGCCAATCACGAAGCAAGAAGAGTGTCACGCCCTCCCTTTCTTTATGTGCCAGTGACTATGGCTGTGCTCCCAAGTTAAGGTATCCGACCTAATAATGTAGTTCGCTGCACGTTAAGTCATGAATATAGTTTTCATTTTAATGTTGTTGTTGTTTTTTGCGAATACCATGCAGCATTATTCTAGAGAAATGTTTAGACCTCGAATGATACGTCTAACGTTGTTCGATTCAGTCCATGTGGATATTTCGTAAACATCTCATCTCGTGGGATGGTACACTCGGCACAATGCCATTTTGAACGCTCTTATCCGACTTCTGAGTTGCATATGTAGTATTTTTCAGGATACGGATTTGAAGTGGGCAGTTCGTAACGTAGCTCTCGTTCTACTAGGGCAAACCCCGCCGACCTTGCAAGACAGGGACAGACTCCCGTACACGGTTGCCTGCATCTACGAGACGCTCAGGTTTTATCCGATCGTTCCCTTGGGCCTTCCGCACAACACATCTTGTGACACGCATGCAGGTGAGTTCGCGTCTTACCAATGCCATTCCTTAGGCGTTTATGGCCTATTGTAAAAAATATATATTGAGCCATGCGACCTATATCTAGGGTTGTTCGTTTTCGGGTAAAACTCGATTTTACCCGATTTTTACACACCGAACATGTTTCAGGAGAATCGGGTTAAACCTGATTTCTCCCCGAATTCTAAAACCACATAACCAACCTATTTATTATTCCGCCGCACGGAGTTTGCAGTGCACACACGCTACCTACCCTACCTCGGGACAACAGTGACCCATAGTTCTTTTTTCAAGCTGCGTGCAGCGCTGTGGGCGGCTCTCAACCAACCGCCCAACGCCTAACTCACCGTGACATTCTACGGAGGCCGGCTGAAGAAAAGCGACAATACGCGTTGGGGCCTCGGAGGAACATTTCCGTCCCCCTGCTGTGCAGGTGGAACCGCCTCGGCACGCCACGTAGCTTCGACTCTGCTGCACACAGCTCGTGAAATGCACTATCAATGCCCCTTCGACCGCTGTTTGGTGTGGACGCCCTGCAGGGTCTCCCGGGTAGCATAGTCATCTCGCTGGCGGTCTACCTTTCTCACGAACAACGTCCTAGCCAGTCAGTCGCGCCAACAGATCGGGACAACTTAACAGGTTTATTCCATAGCGAAATATCTGATCGAAGAATGCCGTCCTTCGAACGGTCGGGGTTCTTGTTGACACCTGACGGAGAGGAGGGTTCCGTGGGCGGTGCTTCGCTTGAAGCGACCGACGGCAATTGGAGCTTGAAAACTGTGATGTCCCCTCGATTACCAGCTTGAAACACATCCCTAATTTTAACGCGTTAGCATTAAGAAGCTCGTAATACCCTACAATAATAAATATTGTATTGTTGAGTACATTTGTAGATTTAACCCAAAAAAAAACCCCGAATTTCAAAACGTTTCCTCGAAAAACCAGATTTCTCCCCCATTATCAGCTTGAAAAATTGCACCCGATTTTTACCCCCGAATTTAGACAAATATAAAACCCGAAAACGAACAACCCTACCTATATCCCATATACATAGGACAGAAGCATATCCGATATATGCATTTTTCCCAATCATAAACGCAGAGGTTAATTTTATGTTTGGCCATGGTTTTATACCATGTTTTCTCCGTGAGATGGAACACAAGTGCCATTGTTTTCTGCCGACTGTTTTTTTATTATAGTTCATTTATCGATATCTCAAATGAATTCGGCGTAGCTTAAACCACTGACAATGATTAGTGTGCTTTATGTTTATATTACGCGTTAGAATAAGGCAATTGTCTTCAACCTATTACTACTCTGATCAAACTACTAATTGTTTAGGCTCCTCTTCATAACAGTATATTGTATGGTATAATATGTGCCATATAACAGATGGGTCTTATGGGTGCATATAATATTCTGTTTCAGTAAAGTGAGTTTGATGAAGCAAATATTTTGATTCTCACAGGGGGCAAGTTCATCCCCAAGGACACCGGCCTCTTGTACAATATCCACGCAGTGAATCACGATCCCTCTCTCTGGAAGGAACCCGGAGGTCTTCAGACCCGAACGCTTCCTAGATCCCAGAACGGAAAAGCTGAACCTGGAAGGCCTGCCTCCGCTCCTCACCTTCGGTCTGGGCCCCAGGACGTGTCCCGGGGAGAAGTTGGCTCACGTGAACATGTTTTACGTTCTCGTCCGGCTCATGCAGCGCGTCGCCTTCGGTGTGCCTGAAAGAACGTCAAGGACGGACATACCGCAACTTCAGTCCAATCTATTTCTGATGGCAGCCGAGCAGAAAATGGTTTTTACACGACAATACTGAACGATGGTGCATAATAAAAATGCAATGACAGTTCACACATTTGTGTTTTGGTACAATAGTCATTTTTAGAATATCGTATGCAAAAACTTCAAGTGCACAATAAACATGTGTGCCGATCGCCACTGCGTCTTCCCGAGCCCAAACCGCATATTGGTTTAGCGTAAAGTTTGGCGGATCGAGTCGACGTGATTTTTTCCGTGCGTAAAACTCATGGGTACACTATTCTAAATCCCGCGAATGCGATCAGTTGTGCGTAGGCAAACACAAAATGTATGAAACAGTGCGTAAATATCTAGCCCTCATTGAGGCCATATGCTTGCAGGTTACGGCAGTCAACAACCGACAACGTCGATGGCAAATGCGGCTGATCATTTAGTGATTCAAACTCGCTTTTGGCGTCTGTAACTCCAAAATAGGAAACGACCCTGAAAGTAATCTTCGCGCGGTCAGGCTGCAGCGTTGACTTGGCTGACCTTTTAGTGTCTCACCTCGTGTTTTACGCACCATCCTTTGTACGCATCAGCGCTTCAGCTGGTTCACGCGGCCAGCTGAGATGCTAATGTGTGTGAAGTATGGTGCTTTTAGCGTATGTCCGACTGGTGTGCCCCATTAACTGAGCCCGAGTTGCAGCCAATAGCAGCTGACCTACCTGCACGTGTTCAATTTCCCCTTAGCCTTCTCTGAATGACATCAAAAGTTTAGAACAACAGCTTTGTAATCTAGAAAGAATTGGAAAGAGGCGAGCACGAGAACACTGCAGGTTGTAAGTGCGATATCTTTATTTAGTGCGTTTTACTTAAATTTGCTAACAAATGTAAATATTGTTTCTAGGAAGCTGACTTCTCGCTGTTTATGTGGAATGGGCATGCAGCAAAGGCAACCGCCCCACAATGTATCCTGGATTATTACATCTTGAACCTTAAACGCAATAACCCGACTAACCGCTCGAAATTAACCGGTCAGAGTCGTTGCAACATTTTAGAAAATTTCTTCTCACATCTGATAGAATTGAAGCCACTCTCGTACTTCGTTTTATATAGGTAAAATAAACGTGGGTCATTTTCGTTGACTTGAAGTTTTATTTTGTAAGCGTGCTCTTTACTCGCGACATAAATAACTAGGTTTTAAACCTCTGCTATGAAATGCGATGTTTGCGAACCCTTCAAGTTATTTTTATCATGCGTTTCATAAAGTCGAAGGTAATTACCGAAAACGAGTTCAATCTATAGCTGCGCTTCCTAGAGCCATATACCAGAAACACAAGACTTGCTTGTGGCCGCATGCCACGGATTTGGAAAAGCGCGCGCCATAGATAGAGATAGTGATCATAGGCTAATATATCACGTCACGTTCTTTCTGCACACTGCCCCTAGTTTGTATTATTGACGTAGGCATATAACAGATGCCTGCCGCCTGCTCCATGGTATACAAACGGACTGTCGAACCTGAAAATACGTAGCTTTACCTTTGATATGCTTTTGCGCTTAGAAACACAAAAAGGACATGGCGCTCACTTACGCATACTTCCTCCAACCTACTAGTGTTTATCGCATGACAAGCTCATGAGTGCTGTGCCGCAGCCTTCAAACAGCGCGCGCATGAGTAGCATAAACAACCGTAGAAGAAGAAAATATCCGCGTTCCGGATTCTTACGAACGCTAGAAGAGCTGAAACACTAGAGCTTCCGCCTACATTGATGATCACATGACACGGGCTCCTCTCCCTTTGAAACGACATTTATCACGACAGATGTCGCTCACCTCCTTTCACCGGAAGCTGCATAGAATACAAAATCACCCAGCGCCCCGGCAACTCCATTAAAGGCCGTCAAGGCCTTGGCTATGTCATTAAGAGCGGACGCTCTCTGTGGAAGTTCCCATTCAGTCGACTCCAAGTGCAGCCAATCGCGCAAACCAGATACAAAAGACATAGCGACACCGGAGCCTTCAATCGACGCGCGCAGCGGCATACGACATCTAGGCAGGTGCGTATACATCGTCAGTAGTCTATTAAGCGTATCTGCGATTACTGTATATTCCGTTGATCCCTAAGCTGACAGCGCGGTGGGAGCTACACGCTCGTTCGGGCCAATCATATGTCTATCTTCCGGCACGTAAACACACTCTCGCTCATACCGCACGAGCAGAGAGCGGGATCACGTGATGGAAAGATGCAGTTGGTTGGTCCGGCGAGGACGTAGCTCTCACCGTACTGTTGACTTAGGAGTGAAAGGAATATAGCCCCATCGCGCCAGCGCGCCACTATATATGCATGTGCGAGTCGGACACGTGTGTAGGTTGGGTTTGCCTGTCTTTATATGTTGCTGCATCTGTGCTCCCGAAGTTGTCATAGATGTTTGTGCTTGTGCGATATGCCAACCTGCAAGTGTCTGCCTGCACGAGCAATTCCAATTTATTTATGCGTTGCGTTTCCACATTTCTGCAAATGAGTTTCAAGTGCGTGCTGGCATGTGTGTGCCGGGGGGATGAAAGTGTGGGTCACCGTTGGAGCTTACTTTATTTCGCGTGTTTCACCGAACACCTGCCAAAATGTTCGCATAAAAGTTACACATCGGACAGTATTTATACCCCATTCACACGGTCAACATAAAGGTACATTTAACATAGGTCCCTTTGCTATCGGCGAATCTGCCCGTGCTCTTGGGTCGCGAGCACACGCCACGCGCGGAAGATCGTTAATTGATTGGTCGCAGAGAATAAAGGTCCCTTAGCTAAAGGTACCTTTACGGTCGTGCGAATGGGGTATTAGACTGGTACCGTATTAGTTATTGAGTGTTAGGGTATTTTAGTAGATCGTAGGCTTGAGTTCCGCTTTGCAAGTGGGACCTCGTGCTGTGACTTCGAAGCAAAGCTTGAGCATGCGACTGCTGGGCCCGTTTCCCGCTGCGCACGGTCTACTAAATCTCTCTCTTATTTATTGAGGTATACATTTGGCGACGCAGTTAGCCCCAAGACGAAACCCGGCAATTGCTTCTTCGTACCAAGAGTATCACTCGCTATACATTTCGTTTCGGACAATTAAGATTTTATTTATGTTTGCATAATTATCTGTGGTATAATCAGTAAACATGAAGAGATAGGTTTAGTTATAAACTAAGTGGGAATCATAAAGTTCCATAAAATTATTTTAAAAAAAAACTTTGGAGCGCTTGTTTTCTGTCTTTATTTTCATCCGCGGTATTTTTTTTTTTTTTGCCACCGTATTTATTTGCGTCACAACTTTGCGTACTTGGAGCGCTTGTAAGCGCTCCAAGTGTTTCCTGTTAGACAAATTTTGTGGTTTTCGATGAAGCGCAGAGTGTGTCTAATGTAAATCATTTTTGTATTTACTAATCAAGCGTAATTAGACGAATTTAATTAAAAACCTATTCATCGGAAGTGTTAGCAACCAAGTGAATTGCCCACACGGCAATGACCTATACTTTCTATACAGTCTGCTTCCTCCGCCATGAGTACATTTCGAATAAATATTTTTATCGGTGTTCGGTAAAACACATGGTGTATTTATTCGTCAAACACGGCTTGTTTTAAAACGTTGTCTGTCAATAATTGTTTTGTCTGTACTCTGACAAATTTCCAAATTTCGAACGCTTTCTGTTTCCATATCCCCATCTGAGTTGATTTCATGACATGGCTTTTCTGGCAATTTATGATTGTAGTTGAATATTCCTTCTTTCTCTTTTACAGCACGCCGTAGTTTGCCATGACCTCGCTGTCAGAAAAGGCGTTGTTTTTCTGGGACTGGCGCTGGTTGACTACTTCCTTGGTGTTTCTGATGTCCTTTCATGTGGTGCGCTTCTATCGCAAAGTATCCATGTACCCCAAAGGACCTTTCCCGCTGCCTCTCGTGGGAAATCTTCTCAGTGAGTAATGTTTGCTGGTGTACTGCGTGGCCCTCAAAACATTTAGTGTGTTTTTTTATTGTTTTTTTTCATTTCAAGGCTGGGCGTTTGGCAATCTGTACTGCATTGCCAAACGCCCAGTCTTGGCATAATCTAGCGCTAGAAGTTCGGACCAGATTCCAAAGTTTCAGAACCAAGCTAGCCGTTATCTTAACCAAAAGATAAAGGCTCCTTTCTGAAACTCTCAATGGGAAAATAGGGCCAGTTTTTAGTAGCTCATCGTCAACTTTCTAGGACACCGACGCACCCACGTATGCACTAAAATGATAACTTAAACTGGACGGCAGCAAGCATCGCAATGTTCTCCGGAAATATTTTAGATGACAGTCATCAGATATCAATACGTGGTAATTAAGCTTTTGGACGCATATAGTTTTTATTCCGCGGCTTGGCTCTACAAACATCTTTTGCATTGAATCCTACGGTCCACACTCACAAAATTGTCGATTTCTGCTTTTCTTGACGAAATATTGTAATGTACCCGACGACTGTAATTGCCTGTGTATCATAGAACACAAATCAATTAGAATTTTGAGAGAGAAAGAGATAGACAGAGAGAGAGAGAAGAAGGTGAGACAGAGGGAAAAAGAAGGCTTGCGAAAGAGGAAATATTAACGTACATGCCATCGCCGGAGGCCAGACGGTCATCATTAGTTCAGGGGAGAGGAGGAGGGGATAACAGATGATACAAGGAAAAATCGTGAAAGTGAAGAGAGTTAGTGATTTGCCAAAGCTGACATCGCGGCGGCGGATGGAGCCGCAACCTCGAGCGACTTAAGAGAGGCGGTAGGAACCGATGATGAAGGCGGAGTGGGAGCGTCTTGCGGCCCAAACCGTATCCGAGTTTTCCGAGTATTGTCAGCACGTCCTATACCATGGAATATCTCAGAAAGTTGGCCATGTGCACCATTCATTTTGTGTTTTCCTGGAATTCATAAGCCACTATTTTCCAACGTTAAATTTTCGAAAATCGCATAACATTTGAATAAGATAATGGTTCGCTCCGAAACTGTGGCATCTGCATGGTTCATGCCTCTAGCGTTATATTTGGACGAAGACTGAGGATGCAACGATGCGTAGTTAACATTTATGATTAAAAACAGAGTTGGGGTGGGACACCCTGCACGGCTAGCAAACAAACATTCTAACTGTTAATAGCGTTTACGTTTCCTATAGTCCCGCTCCAAACACGCAAACCTACTCGTCCTTTTCTTCCGACGCGTAGAAGATGTAACTTTATAAACAAATATAGGTGGTGGAAGTTTGGCTTTGCTCGTAATGCACTTAAACCTTCGCCACGCACGAGGTATTCGCTTCATAATATTCATTTCCGCGTATATATCTCATAACAGAAACAATGAGCGCAAGTTCTGAACAACGTCAGTATCATACATATAAAAACCTCACTGCCAGCTTCGAGTTTTCAGTTAGCAATATCCAGATTTCCCGCTTAAAAGAACATTCGAAAATATTCAGACCCCTTTCTGGGCCCGTTCGGTAGTGGGGGCAGTAAAAGCTTGTTGAAGAGAAGAGTGATTTCATTCGATCTCGCAAATCATTTTTAATATTAAAAAAATTCGAAATTTTGAAAACATACCTTTTGTGCTCTTTCTAAAACAGCACTTTGTTATTGTAGAGCATTGTGTTGTACTTTTGAACAACGCCGAGTTACTTCTGAAATGAGGATGCGCCTGCACTCCACGGAGCGCGCGGAGGAAATAACTAGTGATCTGAAACCGCAGGGAAAAGTCGCTATAAAACAAATGTCATGCAAAATAAAATGCAATCTACGTACGACCACACAATAAGCACCCCTCTTATGACACTCCTTGGTTCTTATGCAGGACAGTTCTCCGGAGTTGTTTTTTCCGTGCACTACCTTCAACTCCGACTCGCTAAAAACGTTTCTCGAAAAAAATATTTTTTTTCATGCAACTTTTTCTATTTGAACTTAGCGGACATATTTTCCCGCGAAATGTAGCGAGGTAATTGCGACGTCATTTCACGTGGCACTTATGACACGTAAGACCATAACGTCGCGCTACATTATGACGCCACAGGACACTTGACTTCTCTTGCCAGACGCTGTAAAGTCAAACCAACAACTTCACTCCGTTGCTGCCACTCCTCTCGTGGCCTTGATTCGGTGCGACCAACCTATACAAACTAGATGGCAAGGCCTACGCATGACGTCATCCTTAAGAGACCCTTGAACCGCCCCGGGCGCACGCTCCATTTTGTCCGTGTAACTTTGGCGCGCGTGCCATTCTAGGCTTACGCGGCGAGACGCCGCTCCACTTGAAGGCAGAACAGTGGCATCGAAAGTATGGCGACCCGTTCACGGTGTGGATGGGAGAAAAGCCCATGGTGATGTTGAACTCATATGAGGTGCTGAGGAAGCCTTTATCGACAAAAGACGCGACTTCGCGGGACGTTTTCCGACGAAGATAGGTGAGCAACCCGTAGTGATCGAAACAATCAGCCCGTAGCGCTACCATTGTGGTCCCCACCCATCAGTTGTCTCGCTTCTTTTTTTTTAAATCTAATAATTTCATTCTGTCCCGTATATTTATAGTATACTACTGATGTCAAGATGAGCGGCTGTCATCATATAATACCGAGTGTTTCTGCGAATATTTAAAGAATCCCCACAAAAAGCTACGTTGAGAAAAAGAAAATCCCTTTTCGGGAAAAAACTGCCAGCCATGACGAACGTCGGGAACTGCAAAGAACACCGCAATTAGCAAACTAATTGACAAGAGTTTGCTAAATAGCTTTCTAATTAGCGGAAATAAATGTGTTGATCCAATAGGAAGCTTGCTGAACGGCATGAAATTTTTTTAAATCCGATAATTTTATCCGACAATTAAATCTTTCAAATCCGACAATTTGATAACTATATGGTGTGTCGTGAGCATGCGAACGATAGGCGGCGACGACAGAAAAGGGAAATGAGTTATTTAGGATTGTAAAACATAAGAAGCGCCTGCATTAGCCGCATAGTGAGACAACAAAAGGTAAACCGGAAATAACTTATATGGGCACGGACGCGCTTTAAAAAGGATCCAGCGGTGTATACTTTTCCTCTAAAAACGTGTGAAATGTGATGATTGGAACCCAAGACTGGGGCAGAAGGAGAAATAACGTGTTTTGACAGTGGAACTGAAAGTAAAAGGGAAAGACGTCGTCCGTACCTCTTACTTTCTCTTCCAACGTAAAACGGAAAAAAATATTTGCCCTTTCTGCCCCAGTTTGAGGTTAAAATCACCATGGCAATATTCCACAAGCTCGCCTGCGCACGGACTGTAATTTTGTTAGCGTGTAATAAGTCGCTCTAATAAACAAACAAAACATCCCAGTCAATGAAGAAGCTTCACTAAAATATATCTCGGCCCAGAAATGCTAGACTTTTATCAAACGAAACAAAACGTCATGCGCAGTATCAAAGTCTATTTTGGATTTTAGAATCCACAATTGATTTTGACTTCTACATTATCGAGCTCATTTTACGCAGAAATGGCAATTGACGATGTTAGTGTTCTCTGCGAGTACGCATACCCTTTCCCCTATACTGTGCATTATGTTGACTTGGTATGGTTTTCTAGGTGCCCTCCAGACGCGTAGCAACCACGGCATCCTGTTCGAAGATTACAATCCAAGTTTTAAAGCCCTCAAGAAAGTTGCGCTGACTGCAGTCAGGTATGAATCACTCTAAAAACCTCTTATACAGCTGTTATCGCGAAGGCTCGACTGCAGTGCAATAAATGTTTTGAAACAAGTTCGAAACTGACCAACTGAGCCTTGTCTTGAGAAAGCTGACATAACTTTCTCAAACTAGCAGAGTTATGCTGCGTAGGAATTGCTTTTTTAACCAGAGCAGTTGCTAGTTCTTAAATAACTACATGAAACAATGACAAGTACTTAACTGCGTGATCAAACTGAATATGATGGTCATAAGAAATTTTTCTTCAGCAAAGGTAATCAAATAAATCACTGTTATGAGAATAAAAATATCGCTAGGTAATTGCGTTGCATACGTGAAACGTTTTAGCATTACAAACATTCAGCAATATACCTGAGTCTCCAGACAGCAGACGCCTACGTTCACGGCGCTCTTCATCAGATAGTTTAAAGTGTACGATGTGTACACCGGATAGTTGTTCGCAGAACAGGCACGTAGTCAGGATTTTGATTCGGGGAAGCGGGGTGGGGGAAGGAGGGGGAGGCCCGCCTGTGACAAAATGCTGTATGAGGGGGAGGAGGAGGGGAGGCCCCAGCAAAATAAAAGATTTCGGGGGGGGGGGGAAGCCGGGACCCATGCCCCCCCCCCCTCCCCCTGGATACGTGCCTGTCGGCGGGGATGAAGCGATACTGCCGCTAATCGGGGCTGATAAACCTGGCGATCTCTCCAGAGCCCTCCGCACTACCGAGGCTCCTCTCCCTTAGTGCGCACAGGAGGCCGAGCTCCTCCTCACCGCCGTACCTTACCCCTCCTCGCGTACCCACTGGTCACGTGACCACCCCGTTAAGCAATCAGCGTGGAGCACCTCACTCCTGCTCTCCCCACCAGTAAACCAATCAGTGCAGAGCTCCTCGCGGCCACCATTTATCCAGGGCTTCACTGTTGGTCATTACCAAAGAGTCGAACGCCTAGCCAGAGAACGTTTTCATGTTAATATTCTAATAAGCTAGTTGAATAGACATTGAAACGACCTTTATCTCGCAGTTCTAGAATCGCATTAAACGGAGTATCTAGGTGAACGATCTTTTTATTTTTTTTACAAACCTTTGATAATTGGGGGGGGGGGGGGGGGAGTTCTGTTAAAGCGCATTTTTATGCTTTAGAAAAATCCCCTTTCCACGTGGCGGTCCTGGAACTCGACCTGCGGCGAGAGCCTCTCACGCCGCACACTCTTCTGCACGGACACTCCTCATAATCACACTGCTGACGAACGATGAGGTCAGCAGCGGGCATGGTGGCGGGGGGCCGAAGGCGTGGGGTACAACTGAGAAAAGAAAGCCCTTGGTTAAAACAGCAACAACGGACCGGTTTATTCTTCGACATTTTGGCCGGAGTCCGGCCTTATATTAACTAAGGGATATTCATTTTAGAAATTTCTCTAAGGAAGTGGTTTTGTGTCCTGAATGTACGATGGGAAACTAGGTGGGATGTTCCTGATCGAGTTATCAATATAGCTAGATATTGGTTCGGTGAGGGTTATTTTTATATATATATATAGATATGCAGGGAGTTTGTCTGCGTTTTGGCGTTGATCACTGTTCGCGCTATTGCATTCTTTTTTATTGTGTTTTGTTTGTTTTGACGTCTTTCCGCGTGCGTTGCTGGCCATCTGGGCCGATCCAACTCTGTGTACGTAGTGCGCCCTCCGCTGTGACCGTGCGCTGCGTTCCTGGGGTCACGAAAACTGACGCGGCCTTTGTTTGGCTCCGATGGCTGGCGGCGCCTATATCGCTTCGTCTCACCCTACGATGGACTAAAGGCAAAAGCTACGGACCGCCAGATCCAATCACGAGCCACTTAGAAATTGTGCGGTATTTCGCTTCGATGCACGTATCGGTGCCCGCGTCTCGGATCACTGATGAGGGGACGGGTGGACAGTGGTTCGAATCGAAGAGCACTGAGTGACTCAACAATTTTACATCGCAAAGAAAGCCACGACATATAGGCTCTTTGCAGCGTCGAAGCTATAGAAATGATGCAGCGCTTTTGGATTCGAGCATTATTCGTCCACCCCTAATCAATGTTAAGCGTGTCATAGTATAGCGTGGAACGTGATTGGACCTGGCGGCCCGTGGCTTTGGCCTTTAGTTCATCGTAAGGATGAGACGAGAGTATACTGCGGTCGGGCGTGAAAAAACAAAACAAAAAAAAACTTTTTTTTTCTTTTTTTGTGGAATTTTACGCGTGACTTGACACGTGACGCGACCCGGGTGTGGAAAGCGAAAACAACTCTGTAACCGATTTTGGTTACCACTCTTGAAGAAGGCTTGTCTCAGGCCGAAACTTCGATTCCTTAAATGCTTTGAAACTCCAACAACATTTCGAAGTGCGACTTCATTACTTTATATATATATATTTATATATAATTTTTTTTTTATTCAGCGGACACATTTTTTTTAGTTACGGTGACTCTTGGGGAAGCAGACATCGGGGTCCACTGGCGAAATTTCGCCAACAACTGTTGCCGTAACTGAAGAAAACAAAAATAGCGCATGTTTCTTTTTTGTTACACGTGTCATTTTTAATCTGCAATGTGTCTGCCCGAATGGGAGCAAAATACGATTTCCTTAATGGCAACTTGCTGGCCTTTTCCTGATTTATACTGGGTACACCTTGCCTTGGTTTGTTTTCTGTTTCTTTGAGTGGCATTGATTGGCACCTCACTTGATTTGGATTACGTTGGGATTGTTTATATTCTCACCTTTTTTCATACAGGAAATACGCCTTGAGCGATTCAGTGGAAACCCTCTGCGTTGAAGTGGTGGATGCCTACGTGGACTCTCTACGGAAAGGACCCAATACTTTGGACTCCAAGGATCCGTTCATGTTCATTATGTTCAACATCGTCGGCACGTCCGTCTTCGGATCAAAGTATGAATACGTTTTAGCAGTTAACTCATAGAGTTGAACGTGAGGCTATTTTCTTTTCTAGACGACTTTCAAGTCTTTACTTAAAAGTAGTACATGAAGATGTTCGCTTCTCTCATTCGAAATATTTAGGCAACTATAATACCTGGTAGGAAACTCTTGGCGTGCCCTTTCAACTCTCTTGGCGTGGTCCTTATTTTAGGTGCATTATGTAGAAATTATAATCACATATTAACAACTGTTTCAACTTCTTATCCAGTCACGTCGTATAGACAATTTTCAAAAGACTTTCTATACACTTTGTTTCAACCGAAATCTTTT
>JAZHYW010069243.1:0-26082 GCA_037355805.1 Ixodes ricinus
AACGTTCACGACATCACGGCGAATGCTCCAGAAAATAACCGGCCCCGATGCAGCGATGACTGCATTGATGTGTTACCGAGGATGGGTCTAATTGTACAAGCGAAATTGAACTATCAAGTATTGTGGGCCACTTTCATCGCAACAATATAACACTAATAATGTCCAACAAAGAGGAGGATTCGTTGTGGCACCTCAGAACATCTATCTAGAAAAGGCGGAGGTGGCCTTGGGAAAAAAACTTCTACAGCCTGCCTGATTTCAAATCGAAACTTGTCAGGGCCAAGGCTCTTCAGCTGTGACACAGGCTGGATTTGAACCACCTATGAAAACAAATCATCGCATCCAAATGGAACCAATTGGAATTTTTTTTCATGGCGAAGACCCACAAGGAAGGATGCCCTTTTCGCGTAATTGTGAGTGAGAGGGTGAAAGTATGCTGTGCCCTCTTCAAGGTAACGATTGAAACGGGCCACTCACATCTGTTCCATAAGCTTGCAAATGGTCACGGTAAGACATACGAGTTGCAGATTGTAAGGTGTGTTGGGAAGGCGGCAGGGGTTGGGTAGCGCATAGACGACTGCGTGCTTGAGATGGGTTTGAAGATCTCCAGTTGACCATATGATATTGATGATCTCAAAGATAACTTCTTTGGCTTCGATAGGAAGGATTTCGAGGGTTGTCCATGTGATGCCGTCTTTTCCATGGGCACTATGAACTCTCACTTATTCGAGGGCTGTGATGAATTCTGCCTTGTTGAAGAGAGTTTCATAGGGTAGACTGTCTTCTACCCGGACTTCAAAGCAGATCGATGGGTTCGGGGGTATTTCTGGTTGGGGAAAAATATAAAAGAAGGATCTATTGCAATGGTACCCAAGGGCACGCTCTGAACTAACGCCGTAGCAGGTATGACTGGCGGGTCATGTTGTTGTTTTTTTTAGGGAAACTTTGAATAATTTTAAGAAACGATAAATAGATGGTTTAAAAAATTATATGTATGATTAGAGTGTAATCAGCTAGAGTTACACACAAAGAAAGGAAAATATGCAATATTCAGATCAAACAACAAGTCAATGCAATATATGCTACGGATTAATGTTTTAAGCCCAGTTAAAGAATCCACTTTGGAACAGAAATTTCTTCGATTTTGGATTGAATATTTTTTAAAGTTCGAATAGTTTTTAGTGTAAGATAATCACTTACACTAGCCTTTTTACGTGACGATTGAAAGGTGGGTAAGGTGGTGCCCGTGCATAAAACTGGTGATCATCAATCACTCCTCAGTTACCGTCCCATTTTCATAACAAGCATTCTGTGTAAAATTCTAGAGTATATTCTTTTTTCTCATCTCGTTCAATACCTAGAAACTAATTCATTCCTTGCTCCTGCTCAACATGGCTTCCATAAATCATTTTCGTGTGAAACCCAGCTACTTACCTTCACTCATGGCTTTCACCTCTTTCTTAATCGTGGTTTTCAGGTGAATTGTACATTCATTGATTTCGATAAAGGTTTCAATAAACTGTCACATAATATACTAATCTAGAAGCTCAGCAAACTTAACATTAATTCTGATGCACTTTTATGGATACGTGTTTTCCCTAATAACCGATTTCAATTTGTGTTCGTGAATAATACTCCTTTAAGTCTAGCTCCCGTGACATTAGGTGTCCCTCAAGGCTCGGTGTTAGGTCTCCTGCTCTTTCTTATTTTTATCAATGACTTACCTTCATGCGTTTTGTCCTCTATTAGCTTATTTGCAGATTATTGCGTTTTTTACTGTGGAATGACTAACACCTCTGATATTGCTATTCTTTCGTCTAACCTTGATTGTGTTTCTAATTGGTGTAACAAATGGAATATGTAGCTTAACACTAACGCATGTAAATTAATGACTATTCTCTACTTAGCTCGCACCCTTCATCCTACTATCGTAACAGTGTTTTGTTCCAACGTGCGCCATCGGATAAGTACTTGGGAATCCATATTTAATCGAGCTTACCTTTGGAGCCTCATATTCCCTGCATAACTAGAAATTCTCACCGCATTTTGGGCTTCCTCGAGCGTAATCTTCCATCGGTCCCTTTATCTCTCACGCTATTACGCTATAAAACCCTTGTCCGCTCTAAATATAAATACGCCTCTGCTATATGCTATCCCGGCACTGACTTACAACTGCAGTCGAAAATATTCAAATTAGTTATGTTAGCTATGTTATCACCGTACAGCAAGCGTAACATCTATGAAATTTCTTCTAAACGTGTCTAACCTTCCTCAAGTCGTGAGCTATTCCGTCTGTGTCTGTTTCATAAACATTATTATCATAATCCTTCCTGGCGTCATAAATTACTAACTCCTCTCCATATGTCTAGCCAAACGTCGATCACCAACAAAAAATCGGTTTACGTGTCTGTAAAACCCCTACTTTTTTAATCCTTTCATCCCCTAACCACAATCACGTGGAACAATCTTCCATCGTCAGTTGTGTGTGTAACGGATGCCATTATGTCTAAACGTTGTTTGTCCAATTTTCTAAGTTAATGGTTACTATGTTCGTGTTTCTATTTTCTTGGGTTGCCATTTTGCTTTTTAAGTGTGATTTTCCATTTGTAGCCGACTCCCCTCTGTATTGCCCTCGCGCTCTGAGGGTACAATAACTAAACAAATAAATATCAATTAACCTAGGTCTAACACTTAAGGTTCGAGGGGAATGCTGAACAAGCTCAGGCACTTACCGCGAACTGGCTTAAACTGCAATTTTACTACACTATTGTATACTCTCGCAAACATTATCGTTAAATTGTTAAACGTTGAGGACATATCCCGCCAAATGTGGATACGTTCCCGACTGTACATCTCACGATAAAAGAGAAAAAGGAGCATGTGTTATGAAGAGAAGAGAAGAAAGGGGCGACCAGCTCGTGCGGAGCCTTGCCGGAACCGTTGGTCGATACGACATCAAAAATTCAAGAGGCCTCACCATGTCTAAAACATAAATACGTTGCATAAATATTGTTTGTATACCGGAGTAAGGGAATAATTGTGTTGATTTATGGCATGACAACGAGGACTAACATTGACAAAGTATTCTTCTTGCAGACAAAAGCGGTAAGATTTATTAACAATTCATGCTGTACTGAGCACAGAGCCTCCTCTTTGAAAAGTATAAGCTATTATCTATTAAACACGTTCCCTCCAGTAAACTGGCGAACGTGAATGTTAGTCAAATAGAACAGGATGCATACTTCTTCAACACTTACCTTTATGGGCTTGCGGGTTACACTTTCAACATATTGTAAACCGTGAGATGGGGAACAATAAAAAAACGAACGAACACGACAAAAAAAATTTTTATCGTTCCCCATCTTAGGGTTTACAAGATGTCGATTAATTACCAGCTCGCCTGCACTCTATCACTGCGTACACTTTCAGTCAAACTTATTTTATAAAACCAATCGCTTGAACAAGCCATGAGACTCAAAAATTTAAATAGCAATTATTTGACCGTCTAAATAGCCACCGCAATATAGTTGAAATAGCACGCCAAAGTCGTACTAGTGTCGCAATTGCCACCTACGAGTAGCTAGCAGCTTTTGAAATGTTTTTAAATTGCTTTTGATATTTTATTAATTTGTCTATTGATAATTGGATAGCTGACAAAGTTTACTAACATATTTTATACATAGGGTGGTTCAAATCACCAGGCTCGATCTAGAGTGGACCGTAAAAATCGACGCCTGCACGCAGCAATCTAATCTTTTCGTCCCGGGTGTATTTCAGAGGTCACTTTTTTCTTGGAAAATTACAAAGCGTAGCTCTCTTTCTGTAAAAATTAAGGCCAAGGAACTTGCTAGGGTCTACGGCGGGCAGCGACGCAGACGACAGGGATCCAGTAGCGGGGTCTGTTTTGCTTTCGTATTGATAGATGGCGCTACCTCCTTATCGCGACGGCTCGCGACCACCATGGTTTATTAAAATGAACTTAACCTTTTCAAATGTACCTTCGGTTAAAAAATAAATGCGGACAAGAAAAGCAAAACTTAAAGTATACAAAAAAAACGTGTCTGCATAACGGCGGCGCTTTTGCTGCCAACGGATTTTGTCTGCGTGTCGTTTGCTTTCTTTCGCTGGTCGGCTGCACCTTCAGACGCTGTTCCCAACGCCATCTTTGAATACGAACGACAAACGCACCCCTCTACTGGACTAGGTCCTCTGGGTTGCCGCCCGCTGTAGACCCTGGCAAGTTTCTTGGTCCTATTTTTTATTAAAAGAGAACTACGCTTTGTAATTTTACAAGGAAAAACCGACCTGTGAAATACACCTTTGACGAGAATTTTAGACGGCTACGTGCAGGCGTCGATTTTTACAGTCCATTTTAGATCGAGCCTGGTGACCTGAACCACCCTATATTATGGTGGATTACCTAAATTAAAGCGTTCGTTGACATCGTGTGCTATTGAAATCTCAATGATGTCGATATGAATGATGATGTTGATGTTATTTATTGTGATTACGATGCTTGAAAAATATCAGTTTGATTAGTTTAGTATACTTTTTTTTTGTTTTTCTCACTTTGGTCCTGCACACGCTTGACTTTTGAAAGAAGGGGCTGCTGGCCTCCAGAAGACTCGTCTTCTTTTGTCACAGCCTTTGAAACGCATGTGTATCTGAAAATAAAGATGATTATTATATATCATTATACTGCCGTGGAGGGCTTTGTAGGTGGACCAAAGCTTGCCGAGGCCGGTTTTTCAGCTAAATGATGCGCCTGATCCTGCCAGTGTTTCCGTGGCAATGTCTTTCTGTGTAGCCTAATTTTGGCCGACTTATGCTGGAGATGGATTAAGTCTTTGTGGAGCTGACCATTATCTAGGTAATGGACAGGCATATCCTCCCGCGTTGTCCGAAGATTAAGCAGATACTCATCGAGGGCGGCGATGACCTCCGGGACAGAAATCGTCTTCGTAGAACCTGAAGGGCATTCGTTATGTCCTCAGAAGGGTAGAGGAAGACGAAATATGGAGCATGTGCCTGAACAGGTCCCAATCGGGGCAGTTTGCATGGTTGCGAAGTCGCCACTTGCCGTAACGTAGAGTGATCTATACAGGGTAATGGTCTGAATTATGGTGACATGCAGTAACGAGGCATAGGGTGTTCCACGTAAGGTCGGGTGTGCTACCTAATAGCCGGGAGTGCAAGTCTGGGTCAGGTCAACGGGTCTGAATTATAGTGACATGCAGTAACAAGGCCTAGGGTGTTCCACGTAAGGTCGGGTGTGCTACCTAATGGCCGGGAGTGCAAGGCCACCCGAGTAGGGATGTCGGGGTCGTTGACAAGCTCGAGTCCAGCATTGGATGCATATGTCTCCAGCTCGAGGCCTCTGGGTGTGTTGCGTGGATAGACCCAATAGACATTGGCTGCGTTGACATCGGCACCCAGGAGAGGACGCTCCTGGGGGAACGGGGTAAGAATGTGAGAGAGGTAGTTGAAGTCTCACCACCTCGCCCGGCCCGTGTCCTTTCGAAGGTATGCAGGGATGAGGTGAGTTTCTGTTGGGCACCAGAGTTGATGCGAACGGCCACAAACTCCTAGAATTCATTTGTGTATTGTGCTGTCGAAAGTTAACTGTGTGGGATGCCCCGTCAAGTGTACACTGTTACTTGGGCATCATGGAAATCTTCTGTTGTCATTAACGATACGTTGCAAATAACGGTGGTATCCCACAATTCCGGGTGTTCTAGCCCGTGTTTCTTGTTCGAAAGGGCTACGGGCGAAAGGTCAAGCGTGCGGCGTCTTTCGTTCAGTTCTGCTGAGGGGGTCCGAAGGCTAGACAATTATCGCTGGAGCACACGGTTAAAGATGGCCATGATGGGGTAAGTTCCGGGGAACTTTTAGTGAGTGGGAACGGCTACGGTAATAGTGCGATTTCCTAACGAGTTCCCTCTTTATTTTGTTTACAAATTTAATTTCTTTAAGCAGTGTCTTCAGTAGCATTTCCAGTTAAATGAATCGAGTTTTGTGAAATTTTATTTGCTTGCTTATGCGTTGGTTAACTTCTTTGTGAGCGTGTGTTGCCTGTTGTGTTGTTCGGATGGGATGTTTTCTTCTTGGTGTTGTTGGTCACGGAGGTTCTCTTCCATTTGTGTGCCCGACTTTTCTTCCTGTTGCTGACTCATCTGTACTGCTGCTTTCTAATGTTTCTGTACCCGTCGGATGAGCGCGTTGAGTCGTTAATTTGACGCATCGATGAGGTGACGTATAGCTTCAGCCTCTGACTTCCGAGGTGTATGGTGTGATCGAATATTTAAAAGAGAAGGTAGGACTACTGAGAGCCACTCGCTTGTGGGCGTGTCTCTGGTAACGATGCAGCGAGTGCGAGAAAATCTTCGACCCGCAGCGAGGGTTTTGAACCACAACTACGTTTCCTCGGGCCGCTATGGCAGTGGCGCTCGTGGCGGTACTCGTTCTGCCGCAGGCGTCGTTCCTTTCCGGGGAACGTCGAATCTGTCGCCAAATGGCCATCGGCGTCGTAAATGACGCAGTGCTTGACTTTGACTTCACAGGCGGTTGCGCCGAGTCAGGTGCCGCAGCTTCCACACACCTCGCCATAAGGGCAGTGTTTCGTGTTCCATTTATGACGACAGCGGTAACAGATGAGGGAATGCGGTATGTATGGAGACACCCTACAAAGTTATTTTAATATCAGACACTTTCAAAGGTAGTTATGGCATTCATGCTCTTATCCATTCGTCTGACTCCAAGAACCTTCTTTTGCTTGCAGAGTACGAGTCCTTGGAAGTTGTCGTTGGGGAGCCGGGATCAATGGTGATGACGCCTTTTGATGTGTCGGTCCCGACCGTTTTGCGAGCTTTCATTATGATTGTGTCCCCATTGGGTACACAGTGACGGCAATCGTATTCGTTCAATGTTTGGTGTGCGAGCTTTCATAGTCCGCCATGACGGCCGATGGTGCCGTTATACTGATAGGCTTGAGTGAATCCTTGTTTATCTCAGTTATTACCCGCAGAAAGGGCGAGGGGGTCTTCGTATTTTTTTCTTTAAAAGTGCATGTGATAGCTCGTAACTTAGTATGAACAAAACTGCGCTTTAAACAAACCATATTTAAAAACTATTATAGGATAAAAGAGTAAAAGGCCACCTAGTAGAACGCGTCAAAAAACCTACTTGATATTTTTCGCATATTTGACCGTTCGTTTTTATATGCTAGATGTTTTACGTTGCTAATACTTCTTTCAACTTTTGAAACAATTACGAAATATATTTATAAATAATGTGATTATTTGTAGCTTTTATAGATATTTTTCTACAAAATAGCAAACTTACTACCCTGAGAAATTGTGCATCAAGTACCACTCGCGTAACACGTACATACAAAGCTGGGTCTATGACAAGAGACGGAAAAATTGCGACTGCCCGTTATCGCACCCGTAGCATTGCTCCTGCTGCACGAGTGATAACTAGCGCACTACTGCGCTTGTCACGCGCTTTTTGATGACGCTCAGCATGTTTCTAGTTTAAACCATAACGTCCATTTTCTCTAACTAAAAAAGTTAAATAACAAATTTTACTTAATCAGCCGACTGACCATTGCAACTAACACCCTATTCTATGTTCCCCTGTCCGTATAACTCACCTGCACAAACCGCATAACGGCTGTTTTTAAATAAAAATTTTAAGCTTAAAAAGAAACTTTATATTGCGAGAAAGTGAAGGATGCCCAGCTGCGTTGTGAACACCCTACTCTATGCATAGCTTGAACGTGACGTCATCACCCTGTGCTGGTGATCATTGTGGGCCATTCCTACTAGATCTGCCAATATAAACAAATTCGGTGGATCGAAATAAGTATATGCTGCGTAAAGTATGATATCAGCAGCAACGCCGTCACACAATGGCCACTGATGGGACGTAAGCGAAAGGCATGTATAAGACGGCGGTACGCGTACCCTGCACTTAAGTTTTCCTAATTCTTAGGGGCCTCCAAACGTTGCGGCTATTGGATAGCTTTATAAAACTCCAGGCGCTGTATTTTAGCGGCCCAGCGACTATGAGTGGGGTGACGGGCACTTGTTTTTATGTCTTGACTAAACGTATAAGTGCCACACGATGCGCCGAGAGTACAGAATGAGTTTCCCAAATTTGTTTTACTTTTTTGCTGTTCATGTTACTGCAAGCTCCGCCGCTGCTACCACCATCACAGAAATTAGAGGAATGAGAATTCTAGCATCCGTGGTAGCAAGCGCGTTCACTTGTAAATGCCTGTTGGTATTGGCGGTGCCATCTGTGAAAGAGGAAGACAAACAAGTTCGTCGTTCGTATTCGTTGTCAACAGCTGTCGCTAAGCCACTGAATATGTTTTCTTCCTTTTTGTTAGGGCTGTGCGAATATCTAAATTATGAATTTGAATCGTGTAATGATTGTCGGAATAATTCGATTGGACTTGTAGGGTCAAATTGATTCCTACTGAACGTGTATTTTTGATTTGTTTTATTTTATAAATCAGATATTAGTACGGTTGGCAAAAATCTATCTTTATTTAGTCTGTTCTTATGGTGAACAGTCCTCACAGGCTTGTGATGGATCAAAAGCAAGTTCCCAAAGCAGGGTGAAGTATTTAAACTGACCGGAATGATCACCTTCGCAGCCTATCGCGCCACCATTTGCCACAGAGGTGCCCGAATGTGCTGGAAGCATGGTGTGAAAATCTCAGGAAAACGATCTTACCTGAGTGAAGAGTAAAACAACGATAGCTGGTTTCCTATATCTACGGCGTCCGTCTGCTAACCAGGTATCCCTTGAATGGCGCAAAAACCAACAGATGGCAACAGCGTCCCCGGTGTCTCCGGCGTTTCAGAGGCTCTGCGGCGGCTTACGCCCTCTCAACAGCCGCCGTAAAGCCTCTTGATAAAGGCGTTTTTTGCAGGTACCGCCAACCATTGTTCTGGAAACGCGCGAGACACCTGCGACGAGCGGGACCTCCGTCGCCACTCGCTTCCAGGGGCCGCTGATTTCAGTGCTGCGCAGCCGTTTGCTTCCAAGGGCCGCCTGAGACACGGGCCACGTGCGCTCGCGCATTTGACGCTGCTTGCAAGACAAACGGAAACATATTGAGGGGCTTTAAGCCACCGGGGCCGCCGCCGCCATCTGTCAGGTTGTTGCGCTAGTCAAAGGGCGCGCTGTTGGCAAACTGACACCATAGGTGGAAAAAAAGTTATCGTTTCTAGTGCGTTAGAATTACTGCCCTCAGTTCTCTGGTACATGCGCTGACCTTGAACTGCTTTGAAACACACGTATCTGAAGTTCGAAACATCGCCATGGGATGGCGCCACAGCCACATTGAGTTTGTAATGTATACTAGAGGTTCAACTGGCGCTGTATCTATGCGGCTTCCGTGAAGCCAAATGAAGCAGACAGCAACCAGCCTACCTTTGCGGTGCTCCTGAGCATTCCTATTCGCGACTCCAACTGTCTATAGACGGCGCAACTGGTTTTCAGGATTGCTGTTATTGTGCGGGTCAGAGATACGTGCTGATATACAAGTTGCTGAGACTGTTTAGTTAGCTGGCTTCACTGAGTGAAAGAAATTATTCCTGCTTATGCGAGGTAGCTAGGGTGCTATGAGCGCAGGCCACCTCTTTATTTTGAAAACAAAAATGGTATTTAGCGTAATATTCACGCCAGGAGGCACGTTTTAACTCTGGAACGAAACGGAAACTAACCTGCATTTTGGAGTTTTGGATTTAATTTCTGGGATTTAATGTTAATTTAGGATTCTTTCATAACTCAAGACGTGTCTCACAGCGTAATTATCGAGCTAAAGAAGTTGTTCGCGGAAACGTATTTTGTGATATACGTCTCCGATCCAGCCACTTCAAAGATATTTTTTGAGAGTTCAGTCTTTCTTTAAAGGGAGAACTCCGGTCCATAGTTTCGATTTTGGGATTATGACTGTTCTTAGCGCAGTCAGCGTCCCTGGATCACAAGGTGTAATTTTTTCGCGATATTGTGCGATAGTTTTAAAGATATCGACGCATCAAAGTTTTGTTTGGGCCGCGGGCCACAACACCGAAACTAGCCGCTCGAGGCCCCGGCAACACTGGAAATCAACCGCCAGGCGGACTTGCCGTCAAGATCGTTCTCGTTCAACGAGTATGCGGTCAAGCGGCACCTGCCTCTGTGGCGCTAGCCATTTAATTATAAAAGGTAAGCTGCTTTCGTTTTAATTCTGTATACGTGGTAGGATATCCAGCATATGTAGCAATAGTTACTGTGTATACCCAAAGCTAGCGACTGGCTGGCGAGTGAACTCGTTTGGTGCCGGTGTAGGAGGCCGATCGCACTACCCCTTTGCTTTGACTACGGTAGTGGTTATGGCGTACGCCAAAATCAATACCGTAGTCGTTTATTTCGCTAACATGGCGGAAGTAACTTTCTGCGGCAAAATGCTCTGATTGTTGCAGTGTTTATGAGCGGTGGAAGAAGCGCGCTGCAGGCGTTGATTAACTTTGTACCCGGCGGCCGTCCGAGCGTGCACTTGTCCGGACTCGTCTCTAGGCCTAAATTGTCATCGGGGCGGCATTGCTGTATACGCGCGCTGCCAGCTGACGTACAGTACTCGGGGGCCCTCGCCATGCATGCGCTTGTCCGTACTCGTACGTAGGCTTCTCGCTTTCGCGCTGGGGGTCAGTCCACACACGAAGCTTTGGGGCTCTCCAGCGCGGGCCGCGGTGTCCGAACACGCGTTTCCTGGGCTATATACGTTTGTTTATTTGTTTGTTTTTTTCTCAGGCGCGTAAAAAGCGAGTTTGTGAGTTTCGACAATGTAATTTACCACACGAGTTCGTCTAGGTGGTGAATCTAATTTTTGAAAATATCAAAGAAAAGGCTTGCCACACTCAAAAATCACAAAAGAAACACACAAAAATACAATGTGATTGGATCTAGTTAGTGGTTGTAGTCTACATGCCCACCATTTCCGCATTCAACGGAGAGAGAATGGTCCATGTTCAACATTGCATTTGACAATGACTGCTTTATTGATCTGGATACTTTTATCATGTTTACCTTTTGTGTAAGACATGCCACTTGCTAATGCGAAGTTCATTGCTATATATTGACTGCATGTTTTACCTTACGTCTTCACTGTGGTTCGGCTGGAATCATCCTTTTCACTAATTTAATGCAAAACGCGTATATCGACAACCCACAATTATTTTTTATCTCTGTTTCCTTACTTTATATGGGATAAATAAAGCATTTGATTTTGAATCCCCGCATCAAGGTCGTGTGCCGATTTTCAAACTGAGCGGGCTTTTATTCCTTTTTTTTCAACAGACACGTCGTTTAGTGAAGACATCGAAGACGACGGTAGCTGGAGCCTTAACCCATATGAACATGACCCACTGCCACGTGCTGAAGAACTTCGCAGGAAGGTGCTTCTGTCTGACACCACGATGCGCGCTAGTGCGCACTGAGTTGCTCGCTAAAACGAAGCCCTGGAGTCGACACGAGCAAATAAACAAAAGGCTATACCGAACCTACACGGGCTACAGATAAAAACAACGGCTAAACACGCAAGCACCAGCCGAAGAAGCGGTGGTAGCGTGATAACAGGGAGTTTTCGTAGACCGCGTTGTCCTCCGCTAAGCTCCGCTAAGCCCTCCGCAACGAAGAAGCCGCTACCCGCGCCTGCGCGCCAATGGCCTTGGCTGTAGAAACCCGGATCTCGCAGCGGGTTGCGGAGAGCGTTGCGGGACAGCGGAACACGATCCACGAAATCTCCCTAAAGAAGCGCACTTTACGCCGCTCGACCGCGCAACAGGCAAGCCCACCCGGACCGGAAAAAAAAAAAAAGAGAACGAGTGATGACGTTACGGTTTAAAGTTGCTTTAGTGATCGGTGATCCGCTGGCGGCCCGCTAAGGAGCGGCTGCCCAGAGCGGGTCTCATTTTTATTATCGGCATTAGTTATATATGCGGTATCCCCTTGACGTAATATTGTTTTGTAATTTTGGTTGGGGTCGTATTTAGTGTCACAAAAAGCGATACCAGTAATTTGTTTCCTTTTGAATTTTGGCCGGAGTTGCCCTTTAAGATATGGTCTTTCATACACGTTTGCCACACTTTTCCAAGTATACGTGCCTTGCACGTGACGTCGTATGGCACCGTATCAGATACCATGCTCCGCAACCATGCTCCTTTGCCAGTTCATTCTGCAGCACACATTTTTGTACCATCGTATATTGTTCTTCAGGCCAATCCTTGACGATAAGAACAAATTCGATGTTGCCGTAAATGTATGCTGCATGATGTGCTGGCACAGAGAGCATGGTACGAGCAATGGCGGCTTCATATGACGTCAATGCAAGCTATGTATCACAAAGTGTCCCAGTTATCATCATTGGTGACAATTGCAAAATGTTTAATTAACAAGTTATGAAATAAAAATAGTCTAAAATCAATAAAAACATTGCAGCTTATATGAGAAATCCACGTAAAATTATACTAATACTGTGTCAAACATAGTGCGCGACGTTTGAGAATCGGCAAAACTTCGAGTCGCCGCCGCCAATCCTTCCGAAACAAATGGACCAAAATAAAAAGAAATAAAAGAAACGATTTTTGATTACTAATTTTCCTCAGAACGCTTACTTTCTTTGAATTTTATGCGCCGTCGTTTCGCGGATCTCCGGCTTTCCAGTTCGAAGGAACGCCTACCTGCTTGCACGCTTGGTCACTGCAGCACAGTTCGTTGGCATTGGAAACCGGTGAAAGAGTAGCGAGTTTTAGTATTGCGTATACGAGCGAACACAAGCACTGTGTGTTTGCGTTAACGTTACGCGTTCCATACTGCATGTGCCCAAAATTGCGGTCTTGAATTTGGAGCATGGCCACGACGCGCAGGGACAGCGTGGAGCACGCAACTTCTAACGCGAACGCAGAGTCCTGTGTTTACTTTCATGCGCAACACATGAACCTCTGATAAGGCACAATCCCATACAGGCTGCAGTACTACATTGGGGCAGCAGAAAGTTGTTTGCATTTCGGAATGATATTTCACGGAGCCATGATCGGGGAGCAGATCCGCAATACCCGCTGACAGCAGGGGAACCGGGTGAAGAGCGCTTGCCATTTTCGCCGATGGGAGGCCGAGCAACGGGCTGAAGTCGCGAATTGGGAAACGGGCGTGCATTTCGTTTCTTCGTAGGAAAATAACACTAAACATTTCGGTTATTTGGGTTGTACCGAATAGTATGTACCTTGAATAACATTGTAAATGTTAATTGCTTTAGATTAGCGCGTTTTTCTTCATCAGTGAACGATGTTTAACTTCGCTACATTTCACTCTCAACTCATCCTTTCACGCAGCAGGTGTGTAAGAACAAGCGACGATTCTAAGCAAAAAAAAATAAACAATCGAAAGGAACATAGTGTGTGTTCGAGTTCGCCAGCATTCCGGTGACGCTATATATTGACAATATGCCAGTCCTGTTACTATTTGAAATTGATCTCGTCGTGCATTGGGATGAGCGGGTAAAAACATTCAAAACGTAAAGAATAAATCATGTGGGCTATGAGAGGTGGCTCTGTGTATTGTTTTCTCTGCCGGGAAGCTTTTATCTGGAACTTGTTCTCAAAAAGTTCGAAGCGAGCGGGTGGTGTTTTGTACGTAGAACAAGCAACTTCGCAGAGAGTAGACAGACTGAAGCAGTACTCACTTATTTCACATAGGAATATATTACCGAATTTATTTTCATCGTACATGCACAGGTAGTTACTGATCCAGTGTTGACCGTGCAGTGCCTTGCCGTATCTGTAGGTTTCCAGATGTCCTTCGTTCGCTTGGCAACGCATATCCCCTTGCTGAAAAGCGCCGACGTCGTGTCTCGCGCTAACAGAGTCCGACAGTGCACAAAGCCGTTTTAGCTCCGTTTTTATTACAATGAATTAGAAGAAAATGCTAAATGCGACAATTAGTTCGTCTGCCCGAGCTGCGAAATGTTCCAATCTGCACCTAGTACGTACGAAGTGTTCGGGATATTTGCTCTTATGATCGGCGTGGAAGAAAAGCACTGATTTTTTCGCGCCAAAATGCATGTGTACTGGGGGACGGCGGGTGTACCGCCGTCCCCACTACACCTCGGTTGCCAGGTGCAGTGGGTGTCATCACGGCGTCGCTCTCCACAGCCAGCCAGCCATTGCGGCCGCCGTCGCTTGCGTCCTATCGCCTAGCTGGCATAGCCTATCTAAATAAACATCCTGGGTGCGGGTAAGATGCCCTAGAAACTATGCTGCCGGCTTAGGAAAAATGTTTGGACGTACTTCGGGATGCGGTTCCGGTCTTCGGCTTGCCACGCCGTTCTGGGCACGCAGTCGTCTTATTCAGACATGTCCGTAGCTCGTTACTAGCAACGAGTTACTTCTGCTACTTACTTTGTTAGGGAAAGGCCCGTTCACGCACTTGCATCGGCTTAGGACCGGATGTGCTGCTGCGGAGCTGGTCCTAAGTAACTGAATAACAGGCTAAAACTGAGCTAGTTGGTACATAATGCAAACGTAAACGGGTCAGCCAGAACGATAGGGACAAAACACAGACAAAACTTACAGCGGTTATGTGTATGTCTCTGTTTCTTCCTGTCTGTGTTTTGTCCCTATCGTTCTAGCTAACCGTTTACTTCTGCATTATGGTCCTAGCCGTCGCACGAGACTTAATAGACGGTCTTGTCTCAGTCGGTCCTAGTCAGTTGTAAACTTGTTGACGGACCTTAAAGAGTAACGTGTTTAGTCACTTTTTTTAGGAAAAAGAACGTGTAAAGCATTTAGTAACTTTTAAGCTTAATAACGAGTAACGATTTTTCGTTACTTTTGAGGAGTGAAGTGTGCAACGCCATTTAAAGGACTTGTTTTAATGTTATATTGTTTGTAGATTCATTACGAGAAAGTCAAATGGACAACCCGAAAACAACTGAACAGTATGAAAGCTGTAGCAATGTTTATCGCTGAACACGTCAGTCAAACTCTATAGCTGGGGACGTCATTCAGCATTTTAGAAGGTTGAACATTCTAGAATCGTGTACAGGCCAAAAAGTAAACCCGGAGGTTGCCAGCACTAGAAGGAACAAAACTGTATTGTCAACTGTGAACGTTAGAAGCAGAGAAAACAGAAGAGACTGAGTCCTAGATTCACCAGCTCCTCCTGAAAAACAACACTGCCGTTCCCTTGAGCGCATCAATAGAGCGAATTTTCAGTGTCGCCGGAGACGTATTCTTAAAGGGATACTACCAGTCAGAAATTTTGGCGCTCATTTGTTGGTCTATATGTGTTCAAAAGAGCAGTATCACATCAGACATGGCCGAATATCTTGTTTAAAAAAGTGTCGAAAAGGATTTCTAAACGAATTAAACGATTAGCAAAGAGAACCTGGTGGATGTCGCTAACGCCTCGCTTGTAATGCCCGTCTAGGAACCTTGACAGCTAGTGACGGTAAGTGCTCGCCTCCGGCCACGACGAGAGAAGAGGAAGGAGAACCCCTCTTCCCGAGAAGCCTTTTGTGTGTCCCAGAAGTCGCTATTGTCCACCTACAAGATTATAGAAGATTAACCCGTCACTCAAAATCTCGTACAAAAGCAGCCGCTTCGGGTGGCTGGAACGACTAGGACCATCCTCTCGACGTCAGCCTCGCTCGTAGCTTTGGCTCGTCCCGAGACGACCTACGTCAGGATTGCGTTGGATGTCACGTGGTCTCCACTGGCCTTCTCCGAGCGCTTGCCAGAGTGGGCCGTTTATAGCGAAAAATACAGCCATCAGGCTCAAAACACAAACGTGCGATTGTCATTTACGGATATTGTGGCTCATATTCAACCTATTTTTGAACACGACGGGAATATTTCAAACTTCGCTGAAGTATACCTTTAAGGTGCTGGATGCAAACATAGCGGCTGATGTTCACTGGCGACTGCGTCAACGAAATTTCGGCGCTCTTTTTTGGCCTATATGTGTTCAAAGAAGCAGTATCGCATCGAACACACAAATATCTTGTTAAAAATGTCACGAAAGGAATTTTAACGCGATTTAGACAATTAGCAAAAAGCAGCTGGTGGATGTCACAGCTAACGTCTCGTTCGCAATGCCCGTCTAGGAACCTTGACAGCTAGTGATCGGTAACCGTCTCGCCTACCCGGCCACGACGAGAGGTGAGGAAGGAGGAACTCCCCTCTTCCCGAGAATCCCTTTTGTGTGATCCCGGTAGCTTCTATTGTCCCCCTACAAGATTATAGAAAATTTAACCGTCACTCAAAATTTGTACAAAAGCAGCCGCTTCGGTGGCTGGAACGACTATACTTGGTTTCAGCTTAGATTCGAGCGTGACCGCTGTTATGAGCTGAAGGTCCAATCAAACAGCGCAAAAAGCGCAACGTCATGGCGTTCTTCGCTCTTGATAGGACGAGTCGGCGGAGGAGCATGCACAGAAAGACGGCGAACACCGCTGGTCTTATCAACTGCGGTGAGCACCCCGTGACGGTGTGCCTTTCTCGCCGTTAAGGCTCTGTTATACTCCGACGTAACGCGCGCGTCAGCGAACGCTGGCCGAAGTCGGCTACGTCATGTCAGTCACGCCGCGCGCGTCGAAAATTCGTCCTCTTTATACTCCGGCGGCCCTGCCGGCGCCGCAGCGCGCGTCGGTGGGCCGCCGGCGCGGCGCATGCGCAGAATCTGACTACGAGGGCACGTTTCCTGCGAGAGTGCGCCATTTCCGGTTCCTTTTCGTTTCGAATAGCAGACGAAAATTCTCGCACTTCTTGAGCGCCAAGTTCGAGCGATGGCTTGGACGTACCTTGCACGACGAAAACTCGCGCTTGCACTGTTGGGGCACCGCCTTCGCCGCAAGCGTAGGCGGTCAATGCACATACGGCACATCTTTGACAAGCGCACGGTCTACGGTACTCGCTTCCTCGTGTCGTAGACACACGGGTGAGGCTGAATTTCGATCAGCTTCTCGACGACCGCGTCCGATTCTTCAAACATGGCGCCACACGGAGTGGTGCTCCTGTCGTCTGGTTCCCGCGCGCAGGGCTGCCGGAGCCAGCCAGCGCGTGATGCATCCTGGTCCGGCGTCGCTGGCGCGGCCGGCGCGGAATACGGCATGCTCCATTTTGGCGTCGAGGCGGTCAGGCTGCGTCGAACGCCGCCGGTCGCGTCGGTTACGCCAAGACGCTGGAGTATAGAGCGTCGGGTTTTCGCCGACGTGACGTCGCTGTGACGCGCCTGCACGCGCGCACGCGTTACGTCGGTGTATAGCAGTGCCTTTAGATTGGCCCTTCGGCTTATAACGTTGGCCACGCTCGGACCTTAGGTGAAACAATGTATAGGCCATGCTGTCGACGTCAGCCTTGCCGTAGCTTTCCTTGTCCTCGAGACGAACTACGTCATGATTGAGTTGGATGTCACATGCTCTCCGCTGGCCTTTCTCGTGAGCGCTTGCTAGAGTGGGCCGTTTATAACGAAAAATACAGCCACCAGGCTCAAAATACAAACAGCGAATGTCATTTACGGATATTATGGATCATATTCAACCTAATTTTTAACACGACGGGTATATTTGAAATTTCGTTGAACTATCCCTTAAGTGCAGCGACTACTGAAAATAAAAGAATAATCCGCGAAACAAAACCAGTTGTGTATTTGGTCTTCAAAGTAACCAGAAGAGTAACTCTTTACATTGGGGATTGAAGTAACGCGTCATTTTTGAAAATCGGTAACGAGTAACCTATTGGTTACATTTTGAGCGAGTAACGAGTAACGTATTAGTTACTTTTGGGGGAAGGTTGTGGTATTCTCGCTCACCGCTTGTCCGGAGAGAGGGCTCAGGCCATCACTGTAGCATTTATTGAGCCAATGTTCCGGTGTTCGGCGGCTTCTGCCGCCATGACTGAACTGTGCTGTTCCACCGTCCCGCGCTCGTGCTCCGTGCCCTAGTCCCGGGGTTGCGACTCGCGCGCACGCCGCTTTCGTCGACAAAGGCCACAACAACGAAATGACTCTGTTGTTTTCTCGCGCATCATGCGCACGTCCTTCATGCACATGCTTAAGGCCCTGTTAAAGGCTCTGTTATACTCCGACGTAACGCGTGCGAGCGCGTCACAGCGACGTCTTGTCGACGAAAACCCGACGCTCTATACTCCGCGCGTCTTGGCGTAACCGACGCGACCGGCGGCGTTTGACGCAGCCGGCGGCGTTTGACGCAGCCTGACCGCCTCGACGCCAAAATGGAGCATGCCATATTCCGCGACGGCCGCCGCCAGCGACGCCGGACCAGGATGCATCACGCGCTGGCTCCCGGCAGCCCTCGCGCGGGAAGAGCGGCGAATACGAGCAATAGCAGACGACAGGAGCACCACCCGTGTGGCGTCATGTTTGAAGAATCGGACTTGGTCGTCGTGAAGCTGATCCAGGGAATTCGTCCTCATCCATGAGTCTACGACACGAGGAAGCTTGAGTACCGTAGACCGTGCGCTTGCCAAAGATGTACCGTATGTACATTGACCGATTGTACCGTATGTGCACCAACAGTGCAAGCGCGAGTTTTCGTCGCAAGGTACGTCCACGCCATCGCTCGAACTTGGCGCTCAAGAAGCGCGAGAATTTTCGTTTGCTATTTGAAACGAAAAGGAACCGGAAGTGGCGCACTCTCGCAGGAAACGTGCCCTCGTAGTCAGATTCTGCGCATGCGCCGCGCCGGCGGCCCACCGACGCGCGCCGCGGCAGCCGGCAGGGCCGCCGGAGTATAAAGCGCGAAACACATGCGCGTCAAAACTGTCCGGTCCGGCGTGCGAACTGTCGGGAAGATGGCTGCTCCGAATCGCCGCACAGGACGGTTCGCGACACATGGCTTCCGACGCGTCGTTGCGTCGCTCCGTTCAGCTCCGCCCAGTTTTGGGTATCCCTCTACCGAATGGATGGATGAATGCTAATGGCTATATTTATAACGGGCGGTAGCTCGCGCCACCTAGCCTAGAAAACTAAAATACTACCCTCGCCCTTCTTGGTTTTTCTGACTTTAAAACAAACATAATATTTTTATTACATTCTATTAAAGTGTGCGTGTGTAGAGATTTTCCGTGAGGTTACTTTTCTGCTCAACATCACTTAATCGCGATGGACCGCAGCGGACCTTAGGAGCCATCCCAGCGAAGCGAGCACTGCGTACAAATCACGTGACTACGCACACCGCGCATTGCTGCGTCTCTCCCGAAGTTGACGTGACACTCACACGGCATTGGAATGGCTCGTAGCGTCCGCTGCTCTCCATCGTAAGGTGAAACGGAGTACATTCGGGTTTCGACGGCCTCGATCGGTCCCCGAAGGCCGGCTTGCTATGGCGCGCGAGATCAGCAGCTTTTTTTGCGCGCGCGAGAAAACTCGATGGCGTCCATCTCCTTCACCGCGCACCGCCACATGTGTGCGTGTAGGCGTTGTAAAAGGGGGGATATCCGCTTCCCGAACTGCCCGAACCACGAAGCGCCTCCTCGCCCGATCGGGCCGAATGTCACGTGACAACATGACCTTCGCGCCATCCGTGCTGCCATTGGCTGCGGCCCTCCGAAAATCGGACAGCCGTGCGGCGATATCTAGCAAGTTGGACGCACGCCGTCGCCGGACGGAGGCCCCGTCCGACGCTCCGGTGCGACGAAAACCCTTGCCCTCGGACGTCGTTCCGGCGGTTCGCACGCCGAATCGGACAGTTTGGACGCGCATGTGTCTCGCGCTTAAAGAGGACGAATTTCTGACGCACGCGGCGTGACTGACGTGAGTTAAGCGCGAAATACACATGCGCGTCAAAACTGTCCGGTCCGGCGTGCGAACTGTCGGGAAGATGGCTGTCTGAATCGCCGCACAGGACGGTTCGCGACACATGGCTTCCGACGCGTCGTTGCGTCGCTCCGTTCAGCCCGCCCAGTTTTGGGCATCCCTCTACCGAATGGATGGATGAATGCTAATGGCTATATTTATAAGGGCCGGTAGCTCGCGCCACCTAGCCCAGAAAACTAAAATACTACCCTCGTCCTTCTTGGTTTTCTGACTTTAAAACAAACATAATACTTTTATTACATTCCCTATTGTAAGCGTGCGGTGTGTAGAGATTTTCCAGTGAGGGTTACTTTTCTGCTCAACATCACTTAATCGCGATGGACCGCAGCGGACCTCAGGAGCCATCCCAGCGAAGCGAGCACGGCGCACAAATCACGTGACTACGCACACCGCGCATTGCTGCGTCTCTCCCGAAGTTGACGTGACACTACATACGCTCTGGCATAAGGGAATGGCCTCCGTGGCGTACGCTGCTCTCCATCGTAAGGTGAAACGGAGTACATTCGGGTTTCGACGGCCCCCGGGATCGGTCCCCGAAGGCCGGCTTAAGGTCGTGCGCGCGAGCATTCGGCAGCTTGTTTTGCGCGCGCGAGAAAACTCGATGGCGTCCATCTCCTTCACCGCGCACACGCCACGTGTGCGTGTGGTGCTTACGGGGGATATCCGCCTCCCGTACCGCCCGAACTCCACGAAGCGCCTCCTCGCCCGATCGGTCCGAAAGCCACGTGACAACATGACCTTCGCGCCATCCGCGTGATTGGCTGCGGGCCTATCCGGTAACCGCACAGGCCAAAGTGGCGTAGACATTCAGCAGGTTGACGCACGCCGGCGCGGGATCGAGGCCCCGTCCGACGCCCGCTGCGACGAAAACCCTCGCCCTCGGACGTCGCTCCGGCGGCACTGCGCACGCCGAATCGGACAGTTTGGACGCGCATAAAGCGTGTCTCGCGCTTTAGCCGACTTCGGTCAGCGTCAGCTTGCGCGTGCGTTACGTCGGAGTATAACAGAGCCTTAGCCGATCAGCCTTACGCAAAGGAAAAGAGGGGTTTCGAAGCGGATCTGACCCTGCGGAAAAGAGCTGCATAAGAGGCTGCATTTGCGTGCTTTGTTTTATATAACTGCCGCGCGAAATTCTAACGCATTTTATTGAAGATCACCATGGCGGCAGCAGCGACATCGGCGCAGTGCTTTTAAAGCATGAAATGCTTTTCAACACTACTCTCCAATCCCAAAATTTGGTCCGTTCTGTCCGTCCGCCCGTGCATTTCTCGCTAAATTTATCGGGCGATTCGATATCACGAGACCTATATTGAGAATCAATTTCTCAGCTTAATTTACCGAGAAAATTGATGTCGCGTGACACTGACGTCACGGGACATACAGACTACTGCAGTTTCCCCGCTACAATTGTCCGAGAAAATTCAAGCCTTGTGACCAAAATATCAATTCAGTTTCCCCCTAAATTTAGCGGAAAATTGACGTCACGTGAACGTATACATCAATTTAGTTACCCACTAAATTTAGAAGGAAAATTCACGTCTTGTGACCTCGACACCAATCCGGTTTCCCTGCTAAATCTATGCAGTAATCGACGTCACGTGAATTGACGTCACATGACCTGTACAACCATTCAGTTTTCTCGCTAAATTTTAGCGAGACAGCATGCGTCACGTGACACACCAATTCCGTCGTCGATTCCCTATTAGTCATTTTATGCATTATATGACTTTGAAGGTAAAGTTCGCTGCCATTTTTATCGCGGCGTGCCAGATAATAAAAGCAAAACTTGAAGTAAAAACCGAACGCGGTCGACATATGGCCGATTCACACGACGGACTGATCCGCGGACGGATTGATCACGTGACCACATGTCCGCGGTTCGTCCGTCTCCCAAGCGTATCCACACGAGGAAGACGACGTGAAGAGGCCAGCGAGGACGGACCGAACCTCTTTCCCACCCCACAGTGCCGCGAAACTCCAACATCGCACCGTGGCACCGTTGTCCAAGAGAGAAATCGACGTTTGTTACCGCGATAAAGAATCGTAGCGCCGCCGTCACGTACAGATCAAGACAGAACACCGTGATAGGCTTCACGCGAAGCACCATTAGCTTTACTAACCCAAGGCATGAAAGTAGCACAGGCATGGTCCTGCTCGAGAAGGCTTTGGCGTTCAAGCGACAAAGTTCTGGGCACACGGAGGGGCGTTTGGAGATGCCTTCACGCACTCCGCCCTCGTGCTCAAGCACTCAAAATACACGCACAGCCATAAGAAAGGCCTTGCTCAGTGAGAGGCTGATCGGACGTGCCAGAATGATCGCGGGGTGCCAGACGAGTTTCGACGGAAGCTTCTTGACACGAATCCGGAGGAGTACCGGAACCTGCGTCGCGTCAGCCGGGCATTCGCAAGTTTTTGCGAGCGTGCAGGTTTTTCACACCAGCAAACGCGCAAAACACACACGATGCGCCATTTTTGCTTTAATAGTCCGGAAAAATAATATTGTACCGTTGCCAGATTAAACGCTTTTCAAGTGAATCTCCCGTCAAAAATCTGCGAGTGAAAGGCGCTCGACATTATCAGTCCGCGAGTCCGCGCGTCCGCGGACGAGGCACGGAACGCAGGAATCGGTGACGTGTCGGTCACGTGGTACACGGTCCGCCGACGAAAATCGCGATTCGGTCCGTCGGGTGAATCAGCTATTAGGAAAAACCACGAACACACAATCAACTTTCATCACCATTGGGAAATCCTGAGCACAGTCACGGTGTTGTCCGTTGGCGCCGTCACGGTGGCGGCTCCGGCGTCTTTTTCACTCGCTGGATGCTTCTGAAGCCGGACGGACAAAGAGGCGCAAGAAACAGGGCACTGAGGGACCTTCTTGTTTCGCACACCCAGCTGCTCTAGAAGATAGGTCCCACGCATGTGACGGGAAGCCGACAATGACGTACGCTCGTTGCTCTGCATTTATGGTGAATTCCGCTCGCACATCCCGAGCGCTCCAAAAGCGCTCCTTTGGAGCGCGGATATGGCTCGAGTCTGGTGATCTTCCCGCTCGTAGATCTCTGGCAGCGCTTGCTCCGTGGAGCGCCCCAAATCGTGCCACAACCGCTCCGTGGAATCCGGCAGATCTGCGAAGCTGACAGAAGAGTCATTTCCTTTAGTCGGCAGTGCGCTCGGCGAGGTTGGCGAGGTCGCCGGACCGGTTGGGCCGGGCCGTCGAGTTGGATTTTTCGGATGCGTCGGTTCGTTTACGCGGGATTGTGATGGCTCGAACGCTTCATACCTCGCGTAGATCAGGGATTCAGAGCCGGGACTGGAGCGGGGCAAATCGTAAGCGCTGACATCTGTGATCGTGAGAGGAAGAACGAGAAAAAGAACGACAGAAAATCCGGAGGCAGACGCAAGCTTAGGCCTGTTCATTTTGCAGCCAGTGATTGTTTACCTTTTTACACTGCATTCCGCCGGCGTTTTTTGCGTGCAATAAAGCAGAACAGATTAGGCAACGACCGTGCAAGTGATGCACTGTAAAAAAATTTGCCCTCTGTTACGGATAAATTATCTGGCACCTATGCTGCCGAAAATCATCATCCGTAATCCCAATAACCGAAAGTTACTTTTAAACACGTACACAGTCCGCAACTTAAAGTGACGTTCCAGCAAAGTAGATTACGGAAAGTACTCTACTATCTGTAAGGATATCCATGCGCTGTCCATAAAACAACGGACTGGAATATGGCATTGCGTAAAACCTATCACGGAAACCGCTCTAGTATCCGGAAGGGTGTTTAAAAGTTGTCCGTGACAGGGCCAACAGCGTAGGCTTTCCGTAAATGATATTACGGAAAGCACTCTTGACTCCTGAGGGCGCTAACTTATGAGAGTGGGAACGAATGGGACGCCTGCCGGCAATGTTGTTCGCGCTGCGCCCTGTGACTCACGAGGCAACCGGATTCAGCCCGGCCAACTAGTGTATGGACGGTGTTTGTTGACTCACTGCGGCTGCTCCGCGAAACTTGGGAGACCAAGGGATCCGATCCGGGCGTGGTAGAGTACATTCTTGGTCTGCTAGAGCCACCCCGAAGCACGAGAGAGATGGCGGAGGTTAATTTGCGTGAGGCCCAGATCAGAGGAACTGTACGTACGACCGAAACGCCTGTGTCCGCGAGTACCGGGAGGGCGATCAAGTCCTCTTGCTTCGTACTGGTCTAGGCAACTCAGAAGCTCTTCTATTACCTTTGCGGAGCTCCGTTCCGTTTTCGCTCACCGACCACTGCTTTCTGACATAGCTAACTCCAACGTAACGGACTTAGCAGGTCGTTTGAGATTATTTGTTCTGGATGTTGCCTTGTAAGTTGGGCCAAAAATTTAAGAGTTTCATTGCGTTTTATTTTACTTTTGTAATCTTCACACGTGTCAGCAATTTCGCTTTGTGCAATGTTACCCTATGGCGGGCTTTTCTTGGTTGGTCAATGACAGAAAAAGTGATAGATTTATTGCCGCAGAAAAGACCTGGCGGTTGGGGAGAGGGGTGTCCTGCCTGGCTGGATTTGGTTGCAGCGGTTCGTGTTTCGTTGATGGCTGGCTGCTCACGACGATCTGGATGCGCTGATCTCTCAGGAAAGCAGCTGATGCCCCTTCCCTTCCGAGATCTGCCTTTGAGTGGAGGAGCTGTAACCAACGACCTTCGCGGCCGCACCTGGACGCGTAGCGCCACCCATTCTCCAACATTAAGGAGGGGGACCGTATCCTCCGGGCGTTCTGTGCCCTTTGGAGTCAACAAAACGATCTAACCTGTGTGCGTTTGTGCGTGCTCATAGGCAGTGCCTGGACGTTTGGGATGACCTTCTCGGTGTCACCGACCTGAATCCAGGAAGCGAGCCAAATCTCAAGCATCCCTGAGAAAACGGCTGCCACTACAAGCCTTGAGAACCACGGAGCCATTATCGCTTGTGTGTGTATGCGTGCTAGTAGGCGGCGCTTCGACCATTTGGGTAACAACGTCCTAGCCTAGGGACGTAGGAAAGGGTGACCTTATAAAAGAGCGGTTTTACGCACTCTCTTTGTGTTCTTCGTTGTTCTCATGCCGAATGGCAGACTGCACATAGCTATGTGAATAACAACAGAGACGAGACACTTGGCTCACTACCAACTCTGCCCGATGTCCTGGGAGACGCATGGGCCCAGCGGAGATCAACTACTTGGACAAGCCCCGAGTCTTGCATTGTTCTGATCTCGAGCGAGACATTATGCATTTTGGCGTACCTGCATGCAACATACTCCAGCTTCACTAGTTGGCTTTGGTGCTGACAAAGGCATAGTGATTGAACGAATCCACATTTTAAAAAGCGTTTCTCTATGCGAACGCCGATACAAACCAAGCTGTCCTCATGCGTCCTCGTCGTTGCCTGTCCTAGAGCCAATCAACAGCAACAACCACTGAATTAACTTTTGTCCGACCAATAAAAAGCGATAAATGAGCCTGCCCACAAATGCTGCACAAAATAAAAAAGGACAACTGAGACAAGCAACTCATTAAGAAAAATTACAACTTTTCAATATCTAGTATCAAGACCTACAATAAATATGAAAAAGCCAACCGCCTAAAAAATTAATTTATAGACCTAATAAATAATAGATAACAGAGAAAATAAACGCGAAATTATTAATAATTATATTTATAGAAAGGCAACTATAAATACAGACAAATAAAATGTTAGATACAGAGTTTTCTAAATTCTGGATAAATAGACATCCGACTACGATAGTATACAGATAAAGAGGAAACAACTAAGTATGGAAGGCCTGCTAATAATTTTCGCATTTACAGAAAGGCATACCTGTACAAGTTAGATAAAATAAAGGTTAGACAGAGTTTTCTATAAATTCCTGGACAAAGTACATCCAACTAATGAGGAGATAAGAACAGCGGAAGTTGCTTTCTTCTGCGTACCGCGACCATGTCAGCACCAGGCTGTGGGGACCCACTCATGTATTGCAATGGAACGCGGATATTGCAATTAAACATTCAAGCCGTGAAATCAATTCGCATTTCTAAATGCGGCAAACGTAGAGGTGGACGATATCAAAGAATTGGCAAGCAGAAGAATTTAGCGGTGGTGGTCAAGCGTCATCATGGGGACTTACCTTATTAGATGACCAGACATTTAAACAGTTTTAGGGTGGTATGTCACTTTC
>JAZHYW010069246.1:0-19774 GCA_037355805.1 Ixodes ricinus
GATCACACGAACGCGTGCCGGCACGAAACTCATCCAGATCGAAACGGGCGGGGGCGGTGGAAATCGAACCCAGGAGGTTCCCAGCGCAGCTTTCGCTCCACGCCCAAATCGAAATCACGTCCTTGTACACCGAGAAGAGAATGATCAGGCAGCATGCGTACCCGCTGGCTGCGCCCACGGGGAACGCTAGGCGGCCTCAACTGCCGCCATCTAGCGGAAAGCAGAGCGTTTTTCTCCGCTATTATGCGCATAGCCAGCCCGTTTTTGCCAGCCCTGCACAAACGGGCCACCAAAATTACAGGGCCGCCTCCGGAGCCGCCTATATAGCCACTCGCACCATCAAAGAGGGGAAGGGCTAACTGCAGCCGTGACGTTGTACACGGCTATTCTGAAGGGCTCGGATCCGTTCGTGGCCAAGTCCTGAAAACTTCGAACGTCACGGCTATGGCCATGACGTTTGACGGCCCCAGATTAAGAGTGTACAAGGAACTCGGGAAACGAAACCCCTTGTCATTTCATTGACTCAAGCTTCCTGAAACCCATCACAGTAACTGCGGAGACTTGCAACGAATCTCTTCAGATGGAGAAGGACACAGGCTCACCCGTGACTGTGATCAACCTGGAGACGTTTCAAGAAATTATTGCAGACATCCAGTTGAAACCTTCAGGAATAACGCTGAAGCCGTACACCGGCAAGCCCATCGTTCCAGAGGAGGAGGAGGAGGAAGCGGGCGGAAGAGGGGAGGAGGACAAGAGAAGGAGGAGGATGGGAGGGGGAGGATAGAAGGAGGTGGGAGGAGGACGAGGGAGGAGGAGGAGGAGGAGGGAGGTGGAGGAGGAGAGGCGGAGGAGGAGGGAGGAGTAGGAGGAGGAGGAGGAGGAGGGAGATGCCAGCTACCCTTTGTGAAGGCAAGTGCTATCCCCATTCATAAATCAGAGAGAGGCACGTATCAAAACGTGGTGTACTCGTTTTTTAAGTGGTCATCTACATGGGTACGGGTCTGTGCTGTACCCATCGACCTCTGTGGCACGTCAGACGAATTTGGTCAATTATGTGCCGCCAAGGTTGACCATGGCAGCTCTGTCTCTCGCCTACAGCACTCGCCAAATATTTAGTGCAAGACAAAGAAGAACTTCATACCAGTCATACAAGAAAACATCCCAAGTACACTCGTTGTTCTGCTGTGAGGTCTCGGGGTAGCACGCTCAGGACTGATGCCAAGGATAGTCAAAAACGCCGAGCAGTCTTCGACAGAGCCGACAGCAAGTAGGATGACATAGAGAGTATCACGTGCTTCGTCAAAGTGTTGACTTTAACGCTGTATCGGTCTCCCGCCTTGCCCCTGATGTCCTGTTTCCTGGCACCGGCAGAAATAAACAGAGTGGAGTTTTTAGATGTAAGAACTATAGTTTCTTTCTCCGGACAAGCGGTGAGCAAGAATATCAGTATATATATATATATATATATATATATATATATATATATATATATATATATATATATATATATATATATATATATATATATATATATATGTATCTTTCTCTAGATTGTTTAGTACGGCATTTCGCAACATCGAAATACCTCATAGAGGAGCAGGAGGAGGAGGAGGAGAGGATACTGATGAGGAGGAGGGGCGTACCCTCCTCCTAGTACCCTCCCCTCCTCCTCCTCAAGAGCTGCGCTCTAATTCGGCATTACAGGGAGTTGTAAATGTCTTTCATTTTTCCACTTTCTTGTTTGTTGATTTTTTTGCAGTGCTTTTGTCACCTAATTGTTTATATAAAAACGAGTTGAATTCTTTGCACTATTTTCTACCTGTAAGAGGGCTGGGGACCAGTCAAGCTGCTTGGACAGCTTTTTGTTTCCTGCTTCCAACATATGTTGTTATTTCTACAAGCTTTTTTCTAATTGCATTGTGTTACTGTCATCTTGTTGTGCAGTTCATACCTCTAACTGCATTTTACTGAGGGCAAGGAAAAAAACCACAAAAAACATTCAGCCTTTTTTACTCTGGTGAAGAAGGAAGAGCAGCGGAGAAGTATTATCTGCCGCCATCTATGAGCGACGGCGGCAACCAGACAACCGACAATCCGGTTGTCTGGTTTCCGTCATCGCTCATAGATGGCGGCAGCTGTCCAGATGGTTGTTTCTAGATTTATTTGTCCATATACACGAAACTGCGGAAACTAGACCTTAGTAGCTCCGCTTTAAAAACAAGAAGTACTTCATACCTATAAACCCTGAGATAAGGAAAATATAAATACCGTGGTTTAGATTATTATGTTTCCATACCAACTACAAGTCCCTATCCTTGCTTCTCTTGCAAGTAATACTCGTAAAAAGAAATCCGACAAGTTATATACGTGTTATCGTTCTGGTTTTTGCGTCAAACAGAACAAAATAGGAAACTTCTTTACTTGAACTACCAAGAAGAGTGTCAAGTTACAAAAACATATTATAACCGAAGCAAACACGGTGAGTGATTAACTGAGATGTCTAAGCATACCTGAAATATCAGTTAGAGGTGAAGTAACATACTGAAGATCACTGAAGGGTGCTATGTGTTTACAACGTAGTAACGACTATCCTTTTTTAGTAATGCTATGCTCCTTTCAGCCTAAAGGGCGGTCCACACACTTGTGATTATGTGTAACCCATTGCGTTTTATGACCCATCGCGTTCCACTACAACGCGTAGCGGCGTTCTTGGTATTTTAGTTGAGAGGTACGAGAGCGTCAGGAAAGAAAACAGGGTTTGCTACTTTATTGACACAGCCAAACGTCTAAATGCGAAAGAGGAACGAAGTGTGCGAAGCGGAGCAATTTGCGGTTCACAGTGTTAAATAGCCAGAGCACACGCGGTTACTGACAGGCGTTCCTTGCGCATGAACAATCATATATAGCTGTATGACAATGGAATACGCCGACAGACCACTCGGTTGTAATAGCAAGCATCTCGTTGTAAGCAGTGACAAGTGATGTAACCCATTCAGTATTCAGATAGACTGCAGCAGGCGCTACGAGTCTTCCAAACGATTCAAATGTTGTGATAGTGCCACGTGACTTCGCGTTTCGCGCGTCGCAGCGCCGACTCAAGTGGCACGCTATCGATGCTAATTGGCCGGGATTGCTCGTAACATGAGTATGCTCCACATAGGGCGTATCAACTGTGTATTTAGCAGTGCTTCAACGTCGTTGGCCCTCTCAAGGTTGGCCTGAATACGCACGCTTCAGAGGATCAAGCCAGGACCCATGGGTGGACATGTCTCGGCGCTTCGGTGTATTTTAACGTGGCCGATCCGGAAGCGTCCGGTCTGGTGCCTACCAATCCGCTAGCGAGCTGACAACTGAGGCTTGCTCGAAGATCGGCTTACTCAGTTTTGCGGCTGACTTGTTGGCTTGATCTTCCGGCCGTCGAAGAGAACGGTCATTCGTTGCGTTCGACTGTTGATCGAAGTGAATGATCGCGGCGGAAGAAATTGAACTATGTTTATGGTAGCCAAAGTTAATCAGGTGTAACAAATGGGCTGCCGAAACCACTCTTGTTGGTTGTCTATGCATTGCGATAGCATTCGTTATGAGACTCACGACTGAGCTCTTTCTGAATACGACGACAAAAATTTTGAGTAAATATTTCATTTTATGAATGGTTTACGACGCAGACATTGACGTTGGCGCGACTGCTGCTCGTCATTTCGAAATTGAGCGATTGATTCGTCTATGTGCAGTCGTTTGATCCCTTGTCTCTGTGTAATCGTTTAATGTTCAAGCTGTTGCCCCACCACCGTTGCAGCTCCGTACGTGTTTCTTGTTCTGTCACTGTGTAACCGTTTAATGTCCAAGCAGTTTCACCACCATCATAGACAATGTACCAACTAGCTCAACTTAAACCGATAATTGCTTCGTAGCTTGGGCGCAAATGTAAACTTGTGCATACTGCAGCTCGGTGTATGCGGGGCACGGGTCTAGCTGCTATGCTAGGACGACGTCGAGGACGACGCCAAAGCGACGTCTAGAACGACCTCTAGGACGATATCTAGGGCGATCTCAAGGACTACCTTTAGGACGATCTTAATAACGACGTCTAGGACGACGTCCTAGTGTGCAACGTCTAGGACGACCTCTAGGACGACGTCGACGGAAAGGAGACGTCTGGGGCGAGCTCTCGGATGGCCTCAATGACGACCTTTAGGACGACGCAGGTACCCGCGTTCGCGCGGCGTCCGCGTATACGAACGTTCTGCGTATGCGGAGGCGGTGAGCCGCCGCCCGGCGCCTCCGCATAAGCGCCACGCGTACGCGCGCCGCGAATACGCGCGCGCATTCGAGGCCAGATCCCGTATCGTGAAAACCGGGTAAAGTAGCTAAGGAATGCCGGGGCATTAAAATGCTATCGCATTAAAAAGTCGCCTCTCGGCCGTACTAGCGTGGCAAAGGCAGTTGTAACACAGAATGTAATGTGTTATTCTGGAGAAACTCAGAAGTTAGAGTAAAGTGGAAGCTCCTTTCAACACTTTTCACTTGATCAGAGCGGGACGTTGGAGATGAGGCGACCTCCTCTCCAGCGTTTTTTCTGCTAAAGTGGAAAGATGTGGAAGGAGGTTCAACTTACTCATGGTGTAATACGCCAAAACAACAAGGACAAAAACGAAGAGAGAAACTGGACAGGACGCGGTCCACTTTGACCGTTGCGAATGTGGGCCTAACTCTGGAAGGTGCAGCCCCATCTTTGGTGACACGTGTGTCATGGGCCATTACAAAACAGAAACGGACAGAGAAATTCGCGAACCCTTCCTAATTAGGTCCCACCACGATAATTCTTGTGTATACACAAGAATTGTGTATACACAAGATTAGATACTAGACACAAGACTAGACACAAGATAATAGACTAGGACAAAAAAGGGAGCGCTTATAAGCGCTCCCTCTTTGTCCTATAGTCTGATAAAGAATTCTACTATTTGAAGAACCAATGATGCTGGCATTTGAGGGGGGGGGGTGTTTTTAGACCATATATTTGTGTTCTGCCAAGTGTACCTGCTTCTATATTTTTAAAATTGTGTCATAGAAATAAACAATTCAGTTGAAAGTTCCGCCGCGTCCTGTCCAGTTCTCCCTTCGTTTTCGTCCTTGTTGTTTTTGGCGTATTACACCATGATGCAAAACCAACTAGCCCAACTAACCATCCTTATCCAACTTTTACTCTTAACTTGTCGCCGACTATAGATTACCTCAGTTGTGGAACTCCCACAACCTCCCCCCCCCTTCTTTCTCTTCAGTCGGGTGGCACTCGGTTGATCGAAAGACATATTTGCGAACGCCGTCTTTTTATCGAATGGTCGGCCGCCGCGAAGCTGCGTTTACGGGTGGGTCAAGTGGGTTAGCATTTTTGTAATGAGCCGCCGTATACTGCCGCCGCGAAGCGGCGTGAACGGGAGTGGGGCCGGGGGTTAACAAGCGCCCCGTTATTCAGTAAAACGTCGATTCGCTCAAATGGCGCTGTTCGCCAAAACGCCATTCGCTCATTTGATATGGGCCCCCTTCACTTCGCCACCCGTAGTTTGAAGCGCCATCAAGGTTTTCGTTTCAAAACTGCGTGTTCCATGGAGTACGGCGAAATGAGACGCTGGGCTTCCAAGCATACGTATTCCAGAATACACTGCATCCACCATTGCAGCCGTCCCCTCCAAAACGGTGGTGCGTCGAACGACGGGAGACGAGTGGTGGGAGGGGGGTACTGCCCGTGCAAGCAGCGTTTATGGCCAGTTATCAACTCAGCCAACCCAGTAACGTTGACCGGGCGGTAAAAGAAACGAGTGCTTCGTCAGCGTACGGCCGAGACTGTTAGCATTACTGGTGGACGACGAGTCTACGTAGAACCCTGACTTCGTAGCCAATCCGTGCCCCATGTTTGCGTACGATATAGGGCCACTCTCAAACATGGCGTCGCCTTCCGGGAGGGAAAAGAAGGAGAGAAGAATCTTCCCTTAAGTGGAGGAGAACCTGCGTGATAAAGGGGGAGGTTCGCGCAACATTTGCGTATACGGAAGCCTTATTTAAAATATATCATTAGTTTTAGGCGTAAAAAGCATTTCGGTACTTGTGCATCTCCCCGTCCCCTTGTGTGTGTTTTTAATAATTTTTGTTATCCCTGCACTCATTGAATTAGCTATGTCTCTAGACAATTATTTGCACAAAACGTTTTATGCGACGCGTATCCCTAGTATGGTAACACGATCGTAATAAATAGTAGCACATAACATGTGATTATTTATTCAAAATGACTTTAAGTAGGGTCTCGTGTTTCTTTCTTTCGTTTTGTCTTTAAAACTTTCAATTTGTAATAGAAATATTAAAAGGAAAATAGGCGTTTCAAGTATGTTCAAAAGTGAAAATTAGAGTTTGAAATATTTGTCCTCACTCGAAGTTTTCTATAAAAAATGACTTAATGAAATATAAATGCTGAGCGTCTTACCTTAAATACTTCTGCGGTGTGTCTTGTACGTCAAAGGAAGTACATTTTTGAAATGTGCGAACTGGTCGTGTAGTGTTCTTGGTGCCTTTCCGCTCTTGAATACTTACATGTTGTATGCAATCTATAATTATTGTACACTTTCTAGATATCTAGTCATATCTCGGATTGTGTCAACTGTGCAACATGACTGCTCCGTCTGGCTATTTAAATCAATGCGTCTCTCTGATTTTTCAGGCTGCACAATGTGGATGGGTTATTTTAAAGTAGACGACAATCCTCCAACTAAGTGCGGAAAAGCCTACGAGAGGTGCCTGGGTTCTGAATCAACGAAAATCGGGTACCATGATAAATGTAAATACGAACCACTACGTAAAAAAAGCAATTAAATTTATAATTGCCGTCAAGGTATAAATGCCCCTGACGTATTTCTGTGCGTTTGTAATGAGAAAGTATGTGTGCTTTCGCTACTTTTATGTCGTACGCTTCATATGCTGTAGATAACGTGATTTCAGCGCCACAGAATCGCTCTGAAGAGTTTGGTGTGACGACAGACACTGAGATGATATTAGCACATACAAAGGTGTGCTAAACATTTGAAGCATCACGAGACTTAGAAAATACGAAAGGACCTCTAGAGAAGAGAATGTATTCACCAGCTCACCTGCGCCCACACCTCCCCTCTGTTAAAGCAGATTATTATTTTTGTACAAAATATTCAACCTCTTATCAGACTAACTGATCGCTTTTCAAGAAAACTATGATTTACTTGAAGAATTTTGCTTTAAATGTACACCCTGATGTAGACCCAAAGAGAATGTCCTGTGTTATCTTCTATTTTTGCAGTTTCATTTTTAATAATAATGAAAGGAAATAAAAACCCAGGCAACCTGATAAACGAACTCAATATTAAAAAAAAAAAAACGAGACTAGGAACGACAAAGTACAAACAACCACGCAGGTCTCAAGACGCGGTGGACATATTTTATTTCGCATCGTCCTATTTATACAATCGTGCACCCTCTCTTTAAGGTTGCCGAACCTCCTTGCAAAAACACAACCAGCAAAAAAAGGAACAGTCAGGTTTGGAGTCACCCCGAGCCAGTTAATTGTCGCTTATTGTGTTCCTTGTTATATTTTTGCGGAAGGGTCTTGAAGCATTCGGGGGCGGATGAATGATTGTATGGATGGAATAGTTGTATCAATGTGACGACGTGAAATAAAATGAGTAGCTGTGCACTGAGAGGGCATGTGTGGCTATCTTCTTTTTTTATTTCTGCCTAGTCTCGGGTTGATCATTATGTAGTCACATTTATTGTTCAATCGAAAACCTTATATTTATTTTTATACTTCCTGTAGTATCCGCATATGTGCCAACTTAGGCAAGATGTGCCCCTTACATGCTGAATACGGAGGGAGACCTTAAGATGAGTCTACAAGGTAGGATCTCGAGTTATGCCAAAGGTCTTTCAGGAATAAAAAATAACACTTATTCAGCGATTGCGCACGTTGTGCTGTGAAGATACATTGAATTAGGAAAATAAATCACCTTTTACAACGGTAGCTGTAAATGCCCCGTCCCGGCAAAGAAAGAAAGGGTCGCGTACTTAAGAACGCAAAACCCCACACTCTACGAGGCACTGCTCTCAATCACCCCGTCCTTCGTCACACACAGCGAAACTCTTGCTCGCCCCCCCCTCTCCCTTCTACCGCCCCCCCCCTCCCACCCCTCTTCCGCCTTGTAGGTCAGCCGCTCTTCCGAAAAATCCAGGAGATCGCGGGAAAAACGCTTACGTGGTCGGGCTGTGCGGACACGCTCTCTTGCCACCCCACTGACGCCGCCCAAAGTACGTATACGCGAACTGTCCACGCCTCTACAGATGAGCTCTCGTACATTCTTGCAATTGCATCGTAGGCGCAGTCATGGGTGCCCCCGTTCTGAAAGAGCATTTCATCCCCAAAAGCACGTATCTGACCTTGTCCAATGCACGCAAAAGCTCGCACAATCGTTACACCAAAGCACGCATCTCCTCACACACATCTCCTGCACCAATTCCACTGAAAAAGAAATGCAAACATTGTACAGCACAGTGCCTGAAGGCAAATTTAATTCAACGTGTCTTTCCAAAATGCAGCAGCAGCCGCGGTCCATCGAAGGACACTTCAAGTGGTCGATCGCATTTTTAAAAAAAAAGTGCGCTAATGGGACATGCTTTTCACAATAAAAAAAATCGCGAAAAGTGCAATATTTATGCCTCGCTATCTAATTTAGGTGGAGGTCACGACCCACTTTAGAACCCCGCCGTACAAAACGGTGGGCCCGCCCATCACTATTGGATTGGCTTAGCAGCTTGGACAAAAAAAGTTCGCAAGCCTAACGTCTCGCTGTCGCGAAGTCCGGCGGTGTGTCTACACTCTAACCATGGTAACCTTTAACGTAACTTTTAGTAGTGAGTAACCTATAAAATAAAGGTTACAAGTCGTTTATTTTTCGTGTTTTCGTTATTCTTGCGGTGACTAAAGGTTACAACAGCCAAAATTTGACGATGCAAAGGTTACCATGAGAATTAGAGCCATGTAACTTTTGTGCAGTAACGTATGAATAACGTAGTAACCTATGCACTCTACTTCTTTCGCGTTAAAACTAAAACTATAAAAATGAAACCTCGGAGCCTTGGTGGCCTTGTCGACGCGCTCCTCTGCTGTTTCCCTCTCCTGGTGAAAGAGGGACTCTCATCAGGCGATGTTTTCTTTTTTTTTTTTCGGACGCCTTGCTGGCAGCATTCTTTCGCAATAAAAAGAAGAGCAAAGAAGAACAATGGCTGTGAAAGCCTGAGTTGCTTAGCGGTGTTGCATGCTGGGAAGCGGGAATGAGTAACCGCTGTCGCGGCTGTCTCGCGTGCGCCCGGGCCGTTTGAGCGCCATTTTTTGGCGGCACATTTCTTGCGCCAATACTCTGTTCGGAGCGAGTTGGAAGACTCTCGGTCTGTTTCGACAAACCACGGAAGCAGTTATGTCGCTAACCAGCAGGGACATGTGGGGTGTACTGCGCGGCAGTTGCAGGGAGCCTTTGTGTGACTGTCAGCGCTACGTCGTCGTGTGCCCATCAGACGAAAGCGCGGCAAAGATTCGTTGTGAGTTCTGCAATCACTGCCCAAGCATTCACGGAAGAATCACCGATTTGGGTAAGTGACGTTTCTTCCTAGCGGAACCGTTGCAGTAGCGACGTGCGAGCTCTCATTTTCAAAGCTCGTTATTTGTGTGCATTTAGGACCAAAATGATTCTGAGCCGTTTTATACGAGCGCATGTCTGTCCTCGTGGCACTCTGTGTCGATTTAGCTCTTTTTATGTGTAACGCCTGCTCAAATGTTTCTTGTTGCACTGTTCCAGGCTCTCAGATCGGCTGACCTGAGCACCGTGGCACTGGATATAGAAAGAATGAAATGCCTTCTTGAGGTCACTTACGAAGATCGCTGCAAGCGTCACGATGATCCTTTGCCTCAATATTTCTTGTTAGAAAGCATTGTAAGTGCATATTTATTTACGAATATTAAAAGAACACAAAAACTCGGCATTGCCTAATATTCTGCTCTAAAACAGAGAACCGATCATATAATTATAATTTGTGGTATGGGTCAAGCTTTGCCTTCTGCTCAATTGTAAATGAACCGATTTATAATTATTTTTTTCGTTTTTGGTTGTGATGGCACGAAGGATATCAAAAGGCACTTTTGCGAGTATATATATATATATATATATATATATATATATATATATATATATATATATATATATATATATATATTTACATTTCATTTCATTTCATTGCACCACCTCTTCTTCAGGGATGTCTGATTTGCAATTAATGACTGATTTTACTTCCTTGTACCAACTTTTCTCAGCTCTGCATTGAAGTCGAACTCCGATTTAAGTGCAAGGTTGGGGACCTGGAGAAAAAGGTGAAAGCGGTGGTGGAAGCGTTTTCACATAAAGAAGAACGGGAATGCACATTCGTCGACATTGGCAAGCATTTACAAGGCCATTCTAGGCACACACTCATCAACGAGGTTTGTGGAATTATTTTCATGCATCCATCTATTAGTTTTTGTGACATCCAGTGCATTTTAGTGCTTTAAGATTCATTTAAATGAAGGTTAAGTGATATCTAAATGCTCTTCCAAAGACTGTTTTGTGCGACACTTATTTCACTTATGCGGGGAACTTTGTTGATTACTGGATGCTCATGGAATATAATCTGCCATTCCACAGAATGCAATGCCTAATAACCTGCAAGTCACAGCACCTCATGTGTATATATACTGCGCTGAACGCACTTGCGTTTATGCTGGCAGTACTGAAGAAGTCATCTGGATCTCGGGTGGAAATCTAGAGCGAGCTCTGATTTTCTGCCTGCTGACGTACTACATTAAGAACCTTGACTACCCACCAGCGTTCTCAACGGTGCTCGTCTTACTGCAGAAGATAACTCTACCTGACACAAAAGTGCCCCGTGGACTGCTCACGAACCGGCTGAAAAATTTGCTCATTATGTTGAAGAAGAACAATTTGTGTTAACTTTTCGAAAGCAAATACCATTAAAAATAGGTTGCGTCCTGAGATGGGGAAGTAAATGTCGTCTGGTTCCTTGACTTCTTTCTTCTGAATCGCAGAATACTTTTTCTTGTCTTGCAGTGAATGTTGTCATTTTTAAAGTGCCGTTCACTTTAAGTTCACCTTATTCTACCGAATCATGGTTTAGGTTTTACTAACAGGTTCATGTGTTATAATATAGGGTAAGAGACCATAAAAAAATTAACAACTCTATAGCTCATACACTTGTGTTTTCCGTGCTGCCTATATATCCATTTCAGAGCTCTTAATTTAGTTTCCCTTTAACAACTGTGATGTACTTTATAGTTACAGTTTTGAATTATTTTTAGCACTTGTATTTTATGTTCATTATGTCTATCGTACAGCAGCTAAACTGTGTTTACACATCGTTTTACATAAGTCATTTTTTTCCTGTTCGGTTCTGTTGTACGAGTGCCAGTGTGGTTTCGTAACTATATAGATGTAAAGGCCATGCTGGTTAAGCCGAAGCTTCTGTCGAAGTGAGATTTAACGTGAGTTTATTTGCTTTCTTTAAGCGAATTTTCAACTTTTTTTGTGTGCGGCTAGCACTGATATAATATGGCCTTAGATTCTAAAGTGCTTTGTACACCGTTCAACAGCGCTCTTTGTGATGCATATATGCTACGATACCTGCTAACCGCTTACGATAATAGTGCCTTTACATTATGGACGTAATTTATATCACAGCTTTTTATTGATGTATCCCAGACTCGGGAATTTGTGATTATGTATATTGTGATACTTCGGAATCAATTGCCGTTTTTGTATATTACAGTATTTTTTTTTGTTCTCTAGTTTTTCACTATTTTATGGGTTGTCCTATTTTTGTACGGGTCAAATCACAATCGAGCAGGATGCTTTTTGTGAATTTTCGCCAAAAATGCCATTTTTAATAAAAGGATTTCTTATTCCAGCTGTTGCTTCACTCAAAGGTTACACGAACACATGGAAGTTACCTATAACTTTCTGGCGGGCAGATACTTTTATAAAGGTTACAATGCTAACGAGATTGTAACCTTTCTATAAGTAAATTAGAGGTAACTTTTGCCACTGTAACTTTTACAAAAGTTACATTAGCAAAGGTTACATTTGTGTAACCTTTAACTTATAGGTGCACAAAAATGTGAAAACGTGCACCTTTACAAAGGTTACCATGATTAGAGTGTAGTCTGTCGTCTGACACCCTCTCCTAGTCGTGCGGGCAAACGCGAGACAGCATAAGACATCGTCTGCCCTTAACTGCAACTTGGAATGTTCGTGAGACGTGACAACGAAAGCGGCACTCAAGCATTCCCTCGTGCATGAACCACATTTTGATACAGAGTGTTCGCGCCACTCTGACCGCCATGAAAAAGGGGAGAGAAATACTGCCGTTTATCCTATGTTTACCTTGTGTTTAGGAGAGTGCGCAACGACTCTTAACTCACTAGCGAGCAATCGCTTGAAAGCTATACTCTAGAAACGCCCCAGTTTCGTGCTTTTAAGTTCCCGATTCGCACCGCCACGGACAAAATGTCACAAGTGAAGTTCTTTCGATGATCTTGAGACGAGGGACGCCACCGACGCCGCCGACGCCACCGAGCCTCGGTGATCGCTGGACGGCGGCATTAGCGGACGTTGCTAGCCTACTTTGATGTGCTGCCGACAGATGGCGCGACGCGACAATCACGGGAATGCAGGCTCCTTGGCCGACCATCTGCGTACAAGGATAAGTGCAAGCCGGGGGATTACGACGTGTGTAAATGAAAGGTTACACGGTACTCTAGGAAAGAAACCTTAAATACCGAAGCAAGAAAGTTAAAAAATTTTAAATTCTGCATTGCGCACTTTTGCGTCGCGCTGAATGGAAGCGTAATAAAAATTGGGAACAACCACAGAAAGTACGCTGCACTGTGGAAAGGCATGTTGAAAAATATTTGGCTTTAGCCGGTGAGCTGTAAACTGTTTGCAATGTTTATTTATTTTTTATTTGTTTGCTTTTAGTGGAATTGATTTAGGAGACGTGTGTGAGATGTCTGCTTTGTGGAACGATTGTGCGAGATATTGCATGTGTTAGATGGAATATACAATGACGTGCTTTTTAATTTTGGCTGAAATGCGCTTTGGGGCGCCCCTGACCGCGTCTGCGGTGGAATAAGGAAACGTACGTGCGCGAGCTGTGCTGCCTACATACTTCCTGTCCGTCACCCAAGCCCCTCAGCTACCGGAAAGCCTGGCTTGGAGGGCCGGGACGCCGGAAGGAAGGAGAGCGTTCTCTCCGTGATCACGTGGGTTTTTCCGAACAGCGGTGGCCTACAGTGGAAGGGGGAATAAGGGGGGGGGGGGGAGGGAGGGGGCGAGAGAAAGCCTTGCCTGAAAAACGACGTGTAGAGAGAAAGCAGTGCCTCTGCTGTAGAGTGGGGTTTTGCGTTCGTGCATGAGCATTTTTCTGCCGGGAAGGGGCACTAATAACTACCGTGTAAAATATTCACTTTGGCAATCCCAGGGCGAACTGGGAATAACACGGTCTAGAGTCTAAACGGCCGAGAGAGACGAGGTACTGAAGCCTGGGTCTGGAAAAAGACGTCGCGCTTGACGTTGATCAGGCCACTTGCGCCGCTCGACCCGGACTCTGCGATCAAACACAAGAGCGCAGGAGGGGGAGAGGGTGAGAGAGGGCGGGAAAGAAAAATGACCGCACAAAGTGTGCTGCGAGGAACAGCGGTAGCAGCTGCGTTGTGGAAATGCATGTTAAAGGAGGTTTGCCTCTAGCCACTGCGCTGTACAATGTTTGCAATGGCTTCTTTGCTCTGCGTGGAATTGACGTAGGGTGCGTGTGAGGTGTGCGCCTTGGTGGAACGATTGCACGAGACGTTGCATGTGTTAAAGAAAAACACAAAGCCGTGCTTCTTTTTTTTTCTTTGAGAACGGGGGTGTCTGTACGTGAACGGGCCTGCGGTGGAAGAGCGAAAGTGAGTACGCGAGCTGTTCTGCGGAGGCACGTAGAGTACACGAGAACAGAACTTGGGCGGCGGCGGTGGGGAGGCGAGGGAGCGTGCCCTCACAGCGCGACCACATGGGTATTACCATGTATTACGCAGCGGAGGCTGCCGAAGGGGGAGGTGGGGAGGAAGGAAAGCGACGCCGGATCAAGAAAGGCGTCCTAGACAGGTGAAGGGAGGGGGAGCGAGGGGAGCCTTTTAGTGTGTGAAGAACGACGGAGAGGGAGAGAAGTGCCTCTGCTGTAGAGTGGGGATTTGCGTTCGTACATGAGCATTTTTTCCCGGGAAGGGGCACTAACAGCTACTGCTGTAAAAGAAAGGCAGTAGCGTAAGCGAAGTGTGCGGCCCCGGGCCCCGGGGCCAGACACAATCAGACCGACACCGGAGGTTAAACTAGCACGGAGTCGGCAAGCCTGCTAGCTGCGAAGAAAAACAGCAGCAGCCGCCGGTACACAGCTGCAAGAGGCCTGCCCCTCAACGGAACAGCAGCCACCTTGACACCTCAGCGAGAAAGTTGCACTCTACGCAAACTTAAACCGCGACGACCAAGTTCACCTCCCAGACCTGACGCAGAGCCTCCGACGACAACTCCCTGCCAAAACCTGGACTACCAGGGTGGCTTCGACAGTCAGCGAAGCAGTGATCCTCGATCGCCAACCCGCCCTTCATTGGTAATCAATAAACAGTTATATCAGTTTACTGGTCTCCTCATTCACTCTCGACACTTCTAATGCAAAGGGAACACTCGATGACTTTAATTCATATGGCTTGCAAGTTCTTTCCAATATAGGTATCCTCGCAGTACTGAATCTGTGGTCGCGACGATCACAATCACGACGTTTGCACGGTTTACAGAGCAGCGGAGCTGATTCTACGGGAACCGACAATCTTTATTCAGCATCAACACGCTCAATGAAACAAATCAAGTCATACCAAGCTAAATGGTTCTATGTACCGAGTGCCCCCGATTCCGGATGAAGCCTTTAAAGTGACCGCATAAATCGGTTTGGTAACATATTGTGCTACAAATTACCACAGAGGTGCCTAAAGGTGGTGGAAGCATCGCAGCAAAATTTCAAACAAACTAACTCTAAGTAAAAAGTAAAAACAAAGAACGATAACTGTGTTTTCTTCTTACTTACAGCGCTTATCAGCTAACCGTTGCGCACCCTCTGACTCGCGTAACAGCCAACAGATGGTGGCAGCGTGGCCCCGGAGGCTTACGGCAGCTGAGAAGCCGTCCGGTTGCGCCAAAAGCAGACCTCTTCGAATCACAAACGGCGCACGCTTTTTCGGTGCTATAATGATCAGTGCATGATATCTTTTTCGTTCTCAATAAAACATATTAATGAACACAAAAACAAATGACACCGATAGTTTGTTTAGTAGTTCAGCTACATGTCGTTTGCTTTTGCGCGCGGCCAGCTGCCGCCATCTATCGGCTGTTGCGCCAGTCAGAGTCTGCGCAGGTAGCAGACGGCCGTGTATTACCAACTTTATTAGCATTGTAGATGCTAATAAAGTACATGTTTTTCCCGAACAGAGGTAGGTGGTAAGGGTGCAGTTCGATGCGAATGCAAATGGTGGTGACTGTATTCCTGTCTCTATGTCAGTTTATTCACCTCCACTTACCTCACTTTCTATTTTTTCACAGCCATAAAATTTCAAATTGAGCTTATAAAAAGAAAAACATTGTTGCTCCCAGTTCACCACTGGAGACCAACGACTGCCTTGTCATGCTTGACGAAAAGGCTGACATGAATGATTCTTTCCTCCTCTCCACTCGCCTCCTCTACAGCGTTTGCTCTGCTAAAGCAGGACGAGTACAGAGTTTTCCAAAAAGATCATCTTGCTTTTTTTTTAAGTACCGTTTTTTAAATATTTTTTGTTTTGTATTTTTTTTATGTTGGTTGACTGACATATCAGGACACCAGGGTTCCTTCTTGTAGAGAGGGTTATGCGCCGGATTCATATTACAAAATCTGAAAACCCTTGTGCCAAAAATATTTTTTTCTCGTATAAAAACGACAGTTAATTTTAAACAGCGAATGTAACGAGATACTTAAGCCTGGCAGAGTATCGTGATACAAGCGATGAATCGCAAATGTATTTCAGTACTGAAATAAAAATGCATTTTGCAAAAGTAACTTGATACAGAGATACTGATAATCGAAAGTACCTCTAGGATACTATTGCTATACACTTATATCGCGATACTGCCCAGTCCTGAGCTCACCGACTTTCCTCACTGCATGCCGCCGGAGCTCGGGTCCCAGGCTCCGACAGCGTTCGGGAGCCCATGACCTCCCTCACAGGAACACGTCCGGCGGCGTCCGGCCCTCGCTGAGCCTTGCTCTTAGACAAAGCCTCCTTATTCTCGGCCACACTCAACCTCGTACCGACAGGCAACGTTGGCATCTCACAATAACGAGCGTTCAACGAATTAGGTACGCCATTTCCCCAAGATGGCCGAGGAACGCGTCGAGTGTGACCTCCAGGGGACGATCGAGAGCGAGGGCCGGCTGTTCCGGCCCCCACTTAGAGAGCAGCCCGATAATGCCGGTCGCTAAAGCTTTCACCGCTCAGAGCTTGAACTATGACTAGCTTCGAGGGCTTTGGAAGGTGACGATATTGAGGGTTAATTATTAGTTGTGTTCTGAGAGGCTAGGGTAGCGTGTTCTTTTGTGGTCTGCTTTGTGTTACCGAACTTAGTGGTACCAGCGCAGAAAGTAGATGGACGAATTTAGTTAGCGAAAGTTCGGTGATAAGAGAAGAGGTGGGTATCGCGACGTTCTTTTGCTTCCAAGATGTGTCTAAATGCAGTGTACCATTGTTAGATAATTAAAAGCGCTAAAAACACGAAGGACAGGTACCATTGTGACGTATCTGAGCACTGTGTGGTGCCTGTCGTTCATCCACTTGTCCTTCGTGTCTTTTAGCGCGTTAATTTTCATCAATGTGAAACCAAGTCGCCCAAGTTTATGCTCCGTCATGGTGTATTAGTTGTGAACAGAGAGGTTGCTCCCTCTCAGTTTTTTTTTAACGTTGCCTTTTTTAAGCATATTTTGTAAAATAAAAATAAATCTACTGTGTTTTAGACCTTTCAGCGTTCGTGTTTTTTAACCCGAACTTTCAAGATTTTTGTTACATTGAAACTATTATTTATTTCAACATTTTATGTCATCAAAAATATGCTAATAAATGAACCGTACTTGATGGAATGAGACCCGTCCAGATACTGGGAACCCCGGAGTTCGAAATCCTGGCTCCGCCAAATATCTTGTTTTTCGGCGGCTTCGTAAACTTTGATTCAGTTGAATCAAGTAGGGTTCATTCATCTAAAAATTTTCTATTATTTCCTATTAGGGGACCACGTACGATGATGAAAATGCCTGTGATATATTTCATTTATTATATATGCATATGTGTTAAGTTGCTTTATATCAGGTAAGATGTGCCTCTTCTTACATGTTGAATATAGAGATTTTGAGAGGCGTCTTCGAGAACCTTGTGTTCAGTCAGGGCTCTCCCAGGAATAAAAAATCACACCTAATTTTATTCAGTAAGTGCGCTAGTTTTTCTTAAATATACATTAATATATATACAGGGTGTTTCACGAAAGTGTAGACAAATTCGATATTGCGAAAACTACGCGTCGCACCAAAAAAGGCTCGTGTCATTTTGGACCTGGGCCGAGGGCCTATTTAAGAAAATTATTAAAGTCCGAGATAATTATATTGTTAATTATTTTTGCGTAATTAACTTTTTTAATATTAGGTTTAAGGGCATAGTTTCAATTAGAAAATTGCTCAGCGTCATCGAAAACCACTAAATCAACAAACTGCGGAACGATAGAAGGCACGCGCGAAGCATTTTTACGGCTTTCTGAAAAACCGTATAAATTCGACGGGTTTTTAAGTTTCGGTTTGTTATCGGAGCGCATCTCTGCCCCGGCGGCAGCACGCCCCGTGGAGAGATAGTGCATCCAACCTCTGCCGCGCTGTCATCGCGTGACGCCAGCAGAGGCTGGATGCGCTATCTCTCCACGGGCATGGTGCCGCCGGGGCTGAGATGCGCCCTGATAACAAACCGAAACTTAAAAACCCGTCGAATTTGTACGGTTTTTCAGAAAGCGCAAATGCTGCGCGTGCCTTCTATCGTTCTGCAGTTTGTTGATTTAGTGGTTTTCGATGACGCTGAGCAATTTTGTAATTGAAACTATGCCCTTAAACTCAATATTAAAAGTTAATTACGCGAAAATAATTAACAATCTAATTATCTCGGACTTTAATAATTTTCCTAAATGGGCCCCTGGCCTAGGACCAAAAAGACACAAGCCTTTTTTGTTGCGACGCGTAGTTTTCGCGAATATCGGATTTGTCCACCGTCTCCTGAAACACCCTGTATATATACAGGTGTGTTTTTTTAAAAAATATGCCGTGAAAGTTAAACTTATGCCACCTATAGAGGTGAGTTATACGGCCAGGGGGACATATTATAGGGGGCTAATCGTAACTGATCAGTCGGCTAATTAATTAAAATTCGTTAATTAAGTTTTAATTAATGAAAATAGACATATGGTTCCAATTAGAAATTTTCTCAGCGTCGTCGAAAACCCTTAAATCAGTCATTTGCAGAAAGACTTTGAGCGCGTGAGAAGCGTAGTAGTGTATTCAATTTACCGCTCGTGGAGCAGGTACAAAGCTAGAAGTTGCGATAAGGCAGCCCGCGCGATTTTTCCGTCTCTTATCTAGCCCCAGCCTTCTACCTGCTCCACGAGTGGTAACTTTAGTGCACTACTACGCTTCTCACGCTCTCAAAGTCTTTCTGAAAATAACTGATTTAGGGGTTTTCGATGACACTGAGCAAGTTTCTAATTGGAACCATATGTCTATTTTCATTAATTAAAAGTTAAATAACGAGTTTTAATTAATTAGCCGTTCGGGAGCTAATCGTAACTGATCGTTACGATTAGCCCCCTATAATATGTCCCCCTGGCTGTATAACTCACCTCCACAAGCGGCATAAGTTTAACTTTCACGGCTTTTTTTAAACAAATTTGTTAATCTTAAAAAAATACACCCTGCATATATATACAGGGTGTTTCACGAAAGGTGGACAAATTCGATATTGCAGAAAACTACGCGTCGCACCAAAAAAGGCTTGTGTCGTTTTGGTCCTGGGCCAGGGGCCTATTTAGGAAAATTATTAAAGTCCGAGATAATTATATTGTTAATTATTTTTGCGTAATTAACTTTTTTTATTAATTTGGGTTTAAGGGCATGGTTTCAATTAGAAAATTGCTCAGCATCGTCAAAAAACACTAAATCAACAAATTGCAGAATGATACAAGGCACGGGAAGCATTTTACGGCTTTCTGAAAAACCGTACAAATTCGACGGGTTTTTAAGTTTCGGTTGTAATCGGAGCGCATCTCCGCCCCGGCAGCACCGCGCCCCGTGGAGAAATAGTGCAACCAGCCTCTGCTGCGTCCCGCGATGACAGGGCAGTAGAGGTTGGATGCGCTATACTCTCCACAGGGCGCGAGACGGCCGGGGTGGGATGCAGCGCCCGATAAGAAACCGAAACCCAAAAACCTGTCAATTTGGTAATGTATTTTTCTCAGGCCGTGTGCTTCCTCGTGCCTTCTATCCTTCTGCGGGCAACATTAACCGTTCACGCGCT
>JAZHYW010069249.1:0-15453 GCA_037355805.1 Ixodes ricinus
TTTTAATGCGAATAGCATTCTTTGGATACTTCACGCACTTTTCGTCTATGTATCTATCTATCTATCTATCTATCTATCTATATATCTATCTGGCTATCTAACCTCTTACGCCGCGGGTCGATAAATAAATAAAAAAGACCGGCGCCGGCTGGGATTCGAACCGTTGACCCTTTGATCAGCAGGCAGACGCGCTAACCACAGAGCTATGAAGGCAGTCATTCACCGCACTCTAAACATTTGTTTATATCTTTACCATAGACGCCTTTGCAGCGCTGTCACAGCTACGGTGCGCGCGCGTTCCATGCACGAGGGCTAGCTCACCCTCTCCCGCGCTCACCCTCTCCCTCTAGCTCACCCTCTCCTGCTCTCGGGAGACCTCTAGCTCAGCCTCACGAGAGCGGAATGAGCCCTCGTGCATGGAACGCGCGCGCACCGGTAGCTGTGACAGCGCTGTAAGCGCGTCCTATGGTAAAGATATAAACAACCGTTTAGAGTACCGTTGGTTGAGACTAGCTGAGACGCCAGAAAGTCTGGTCGGTACCATTTTGAGTGTTTGTGCGTATGGCGCGTGCTTTGCTCGCCTTCCTAAGTGACACAAACGCACGTGCTGGGCTGCGGAGATCGTGCGCAGGGCTGTGAAAGTGTCAACAAATTTAGAATCGCCTCAAGAGTGGGCTGGCGTATCTAGAGTGTGCCGGCCACCTGACGAACGCGCAAAACTCCGCACCGTTTGATGCTATTCGCATTAACGTAGATAATCATTCCCAAAGGATGGGTTCTGCTGATTTTTTTATCTGGCATACGTTTGCATCCGGTTATTATTTATCATTTTTTAATAGGAAACACTGCGAAATTAATCTCTGAATTTCGGAGAATTGGGGATTTACGAAAAATAGACTCCGATAAACACCGAATTTTCGCTAAAAAATAAACTCCGAAAAACACCCTCCGAATTTCACGAAAAATAAACTCCGAAAACACGGAGCCCTACTTATGACAGACTGCAGCAGACGCTACGAGCCATCCTGGGCCATTCAGCACCGTCAATGTATCGTGCGACCACACATCTCGTCTGTCGTTGCACCCCTCCCGAAAGTCTCGTGACACTTGCGTCGCATTCGACTGGCTCCAACGGCTCGTAGCCTTTTCCACGGTTTGTCGTAAGGTGGAATGCACCGTAATTGCAAGAGAAGTCATTTGAAATAATAACGCCCTAGTGTATGTATTCAAGGACGCTGTCGAGCGTGCGTCTGTCGAAGCTGCGGTGACGTGCCAAGCAGGGAGGTTTCTAAGCGTGATTGACGCGTGTGAACTCGGAGGAGTTTGTATTCATCTTCCACACCTTTTAGATAGGCATATATTTGGTTTTCAGTTGGTCATTGGGGGAATTGATACTGCTACGCATGGGGCTGCAGGCTTTCGGACAAAACCAAAAGGAACCCACAGAAGACTTGCTGGCAAACGTTTTGTCAATCCCGATTTGTCAGAAAAACTGCAGTATGCCACCATAATAACAGCCAGAACAAATCTGGGACCGCAGATTAGTTTTAGCGGGACACTGGGCCAGTGGTTCAAAGAGAGGCCACTCCAGTTCTTTCTAACCCCGTGGAATTACCTAACTAACGTAGAGCTTTGTCGTCAAGACTTGGTCTGCAAGTCAACCTCTGGGCTATTAGAAAAGTCAATACCACGTACGAGACAGTGCTTGCAACTGCTCCGTTTTGTATGCAGATACTGTTTTATTTGAGAGTTGAAATAACCGGTGTTGCAGCAATATTAATACATTACATGCCAGAATCGGAGCACTTGGAATATAATGAAAATTAACTCTAATAACTTGGAAAAGAGTTACACATAGAAGGGCAGAACAAGTCCTTCTATGCGTAATTTGCAAGATTTTAGACCACACTTGGCCACTGACATTGTCCGTCTGTCAGCGACTGCGGTAATTTCTAAAGTTTATTCGCAGAATCGTAGTAAAGCCAGGATAAGCCCGCGTCTTTTGACAGGCGAGCTGTTACTATGTACAGTTTTTGTCTGTTGCCCATCACGGGGGTGCAGCATAAATGTTCCTTCGCGAGGAGCTGATTCGGGGGATGCTGCAAGTGGAGGTCGGCGAACGCTTCACGGCGGCGCAAGTCCTTGGGCATCCCTGGCTGGAACACGTGAGTAGTGCAGGATTCGGGGGTGGAGAGAGATTTTGCATTTCGAAAGTCGCCGCTATAAATGATGGCAGTGCTATCATACTTACTCGCATAATTGACACACTTTTTTTTTTTCCTGGTCGGAAGTCATTTATTGGGGTGCGACAATTGCACAGGGTAAATTTCCCGAAGAAACGAGGGATGGGTGTTCCGACATTAGACCCAGTTAGAGAAACAGTTTCATTTTGTTTTGCTAAGTACGTGCTGTTATTCAGAATCTGTTGCAAGGTCGCCGTCGGCACCTGTGGATGCTGCATTGTCTGTGGAGTTTTCCTCATAGTTCCACATGGCGTCGTCTTCCGTGCCGTGTAGAGCATTTGAAACTCGTTTCCTTGAAGCTCTCGACCGCGACAGCCGCCGTAATCTCTTCCTTGGCCGTCAAGATCGTCTCACGAAGCTGCGTAATCGACGACTTTTGGATCTTGCCTCGCCGTGTCGGGCGTGTGGTTGCCCGCAGCCATTCATTTCACGTAGAGCCACCCTGCGTGGCTCTGTGCGTAGGAAGCCACCTCGCAATGTCTGTGCAAAGCTCGTGAAGTTTCTCACGGAATCTGCCGGAACCAACTTCCTGCACCTTTGACAGCCAGTCTTTTGTCGGCTCTGCAAACAACCATTCGTTTTCTTGCATGTGAACAACGATTCCATCGGCAGATTTTCTTTGGGCTGCGTCTTTCTGTTGAGAACGACGTACGGCGGTAGTTTGTACCTGCCGGCGGTAACTGCCAACGTCGCCGTGCACAGTCGTTTCTCGGCGCCGGACGTTTGCGCGATAATGTTCTCGGCTCCTTTTGCGTTGACAGCCGTGTTTCTGGCCACGTGGGGTTCAGTGGCATTTGGTCCGTATTTCCTGTCTGTGAAGGACTGAAGACTGCTTTCCTCTCGTAGGACCGTCATTCAATGACGAAACCGTGAAAATCTAAAAACCTTGTCTTTGTAACTCGGTTACAAGCTTGCACGTCCATGTGAGGGAGTAAATTCCTTCGCGCAAAGCTGGTCATCTACCTGTTACTTGCCTGGTCGGCGGCAGCAGTGCCATGTGTGCTGCACTTGCAAACATTTGAATCTGTTCATGAAAACACCGCAGAGCCATCGTTCGTTAGGCTGGCCATCTAGTGCATCACGCTTCCACCTTTGGGAATTTACCACATCTGGCTTCCCGGAATGCTGGGCAGGATTGCCTGGCTCCGCGTGGTCGTCTTCTTGCTCTGCCAATACAGCACCTTAACTTCTCTCGCACCCAACTTCCTTCCTGCGGCATGGTTTTCGTGCTCTTCTGTGCATCTGGTCGCCTTGAGCTTGAACTCGCGCCTGTAATTTGTACATTCGCTCTTCTTGAGTTTGTTGCTTCCTGTGCCCACGACTAGTGAGAGTCGAAACCTCTGAACACCACGCGTGTGGTACCCGCAACGAGGTGTCTGATGATCAGATTAGGCGGCTTGCCACTTCTCGCTCCGATTCATGCTTTCTCGACTTCGTTTTTCCCTTTTCTTCCTGAGCGGAGGGAGAGCGTGCCTGTCTGCCCATAGTTTTTCATCTCGATAGCACATGGCTAATCAGTTGTGTCAGTTGTCGGTTGTCACCTTCACCTTTCACGTAGCTTGAGCGTCTTGGGTGAATTAATTATGTGGGGGAGGAAAGGAAGGGACTCTTTTTATGCTCAAGGGGGCTAGCGTTAATTATGCGAGTATACGGTATGTACGGGTTGTTCCAGTTAGCATGCATCTAACTTTAAGAAATAAAATGGAGCTCCCTGCGCAAATGAAATCAACAGCACATTATTAGCGAGCATCTTACAAAAGGGCCAGTGGTTCTTTTATTGTGCCTAATTATTTAACTAATTAAGAGAAATTAGCTGATTTTCTTCATGTTGATCTAAGAGGAGGTATCAATGGACTTTTTGCAAAGCATGCAGCGCTGTCTGCGGCGCCAAAGGAATGTTGGGAACTCGAGGTATGATTGGTTGTGGCAGATGACAGGGGCGACCTTATAGGCGAGGATGAATCGGGTGCAACAGGCGAGCAACTGCGCTACCTTCTAGATCTCTCCAGTGTTGCGTGCAGCATGTTGGGCTTTCTGCAAAAGGTCTATTGGAAAGTTTTAGGGCCTCTCGAGAAACGTCCAAACGAGGTGCTAGCAACATGATATGCCTTGCATTCTTCTTTCCGGCTTAAAAAGAAAGCCAACGAAGCATAGAAAATATAGTCAAATGCCTTTATAATGAAGCCTGTGGGACCGGCAAAATCTTTGGTAGTACAGGTAACTTTGTCATAGTACAGTCGCCAACCAATCTTTCGGACTAGGAGGGGACTACAAAATTGTCCGAATAATCAAGCGGTCCAAAAAATTTATTTCAGCCAAAATATCAAATTTTCGCGCATATTCCGCTGCGTAACGGCCACTTTCCACTTGCGTGATGTCAATTTTAAGTTCTTGTGCAACTTCTGCTTAATATTGTTCACTTTTCACTTGTTTAGTTGATATGTTTGATCATGGTGCTGCACTTTGTCGGCGCACTCGTTGGCATCAAACAGCGAAGTTGAAGTTGGCACTATTTGGTACTATTTGGCGACAACATTTAGTCTACCAAGCTCGCTTCAATACTAAGCCTGTCGGCAAAAACCTTCGTGCTCAAAGGCCACAAGAACGGCTGACAGCCGCTCTTCTGGTGGTGACACTCGAAAACGCGGACCACGAGAAGAACTGGAAGAACCTTAAGAATGGGCAGATGGCGGCCATGTTGGCTATAGTCGAACCGGAAAACCCGACTATAGCCTCAACCCAGCTTGTTTATTGCGTAGGACGTGGTATCGAGGCTACAGGGCAGAATCAAAACAACCGAAATGGCGGCAACTAAGCTCGTGGCGCTATTGCGGCGGCTGTTTTGTGGCTGTAAACTGAGGAAATCACGCAAATCATGTCCGAAATATCGAGCAATAAGCTTTATGACGTCCGAAATTTCAGTCAATGTTAAACATTAACTCTACGGGGTGAGTGACGATTCAACGAAGACTTCTGAATAATCGGACGTGTCCGAAATATCAGCGTCCGAAAAATCGGTCGGCGACTAGTTGGGCGCAAAAAATCTATCGCGTGAAACCTAATTTGTGCCGTCTCATATCGACGTAGCTGCGCGATATTCGAGGTATTTAGGAATTGGTATAGCGCCAAATATAGCGTGAGCGACATCTGGAACGAGGTTTTTGTATATTTACAATTAACTTATCAAAAGGGGGAACAGCACCCGAGTCTGCTAGCGCATAGCAGCTCGGAGCACGCGGGGCAAGAGCTCACTCCTCACAATCCAGGCACCTTGGTCTCGATTACCACTTATTTCACGGCGGTGGCTGTTAGTGCCCCTTCCCAGTAAAACATGCTCACGTTTGAATGAACCGCGCAACAGCATGCCCGCGTGCCGCCAGTGCGCCGCTCTCAGATGCGCTCGAAGGAAAAGCCTGCCTACTGAAAAACCTGGAACTGTCGGAATTTCAAAACATCTGGAAAAGTCTGGAAAAATGCAAATGTAGGCGGCGCAGCGGCACGCGACGATGCGTGGAGGGTGTCGGTACGGCGGCATGGATGGCCTTTGCACCGAGTGACGGCTGCTTGCGCCCTGGGTGTTGGAGGCCAACTCCGCTAGGAGCGGCGGCAGTCCCCATTTTTATGCAACGGGGATTGCAGCGGTTGCCACTCGCAGTGTCGCGTGTTCCGGTGCCCCCTCCCGGCACCATATCTCTGGTGGCCAAAGGTGATCTGGGATGTGCTTTCCCCCTGTTGACTTGGGGCGTTGCGCAGAGGCAGGAGGAGGGCAGCGTGCGGACCTCCTGGCGCATGGACCTGCACCTGGAGGACCGGCCCCGGTCTGCCATCGAGGCCAAGGGGGCTGCCTCTGCCACGGTCAGTTCCACCTGCACGGCACAATTGTCTCTACAGTCTGAGAATAGCAAAAGCAATCTAAAAGTCAACTACCGTAAAATCTCGTAAGGACGCTCATTCGAAGTGCACAGTCGAGTTGCTCAAACGCAGACGTCTCTTTTCCTTTGCCGGACATACCCGAAAAATTTTTGAAGACCCGATAGCGGCGCGTCAAACATCTGAGCATTAAAATGTATCGACAAGGGGCAATGGTACGGCGAAGGTGATCGGCGACTGTGAATCGTGCAACTCGTATACTATGGGTATAAAGACCAAACCGGGAGTGCACCGCACGAAAGGTTTTTTCGAGCTACCGCGGACGAGGAGCACCGCTAGTTCGTCGCAGCTGTGTCGGCAACCCTTTTCCAATTAGACCTTAGCAAAACCGTGGAGATCCGGGCGTCCATCCAGACAGTCCCACCGCAGTTGAGAGCTGCCTTCTCGGTAGCGGATGACGGGGAAGGGCAGACTGGTGCATGCGTCGCAGCTTGCAGAAACATTTTGGCGGGCGGTACCACGTGCCACACGAAGCGGCGTTTTGGCTCATATTGGCTGCGATACTACTTCGTCTCACCCTAACGAGGAAGCTAACACACTAAACATGGAGGCTACAGTCACGCACTAGTCCCTGTGCGGTTTGTTAGTGTTAGTGTCGGGCGGGGTATAGCTGGCTTCCGTACGCTCCCTCGGAATGTAAGGGCATAGACTTTCTTCGTAAGAAGCTCCAACTGTGTATGTGGAAGAAATGCTGACTTGGTTGGTGTGTTCTCTCTTTCAGTCCTGACAGTTTGGAGTGCAGCCTCGAAACACTTCGGGTAAGCTGCCGTCCCGCCGTTTTTATCCCGTTTGTGTCGCATTTTCGTAAGGAACAAGGTAAAGCCTTGCCTACAGCATATCTGCGTGTTTGTAAGAACTGTTTGCATACCACTCATTTTCGTGACGGACGCAGACTTTACCGTACGCGTTGCATACGATAAAAGTGCTGCGCTCGGAAAATATCGGTGTCCGTTTTTTGTCCGACGTTGTCTGCATTGGGGGTTACCAAAAAGCAAAACCTTTATGAGGTAAACCTTTATGAGGTATATGAATGCCGAGCCCAGCCATTGCAAGCGACATTACGCCGCGTTGTTTCGGGAACCGAAACAATTACACCGGTAACTGCTTTTTCCATACATTCCGCTTGCATACTGTACAACATTCCGTATTTACCCGAGAACAGGTAGACCACGAAACTAGGTCGACCCCTATTTATTGAACCCACCAAGAATTAAAAAAATATTTCAAATATAGGTCAACCTTTTTTTTTATTATTTATTTAGGAGCAGTGGAAAGGAAGGGCAAAAGAAAGAAACAAACCTTTATTTACAGCAGTCTCGGCTAAATCTCAGGGCAATGCCAAAAACTTAATCATCGTCAGAACTTCTGGACATGTCATCGTCGTCCGAAGCTTCGTCAGCTTGGTAGACATCCTCGCAACTCCGCAACAATACCTCACTGACACCGTCCGTTGTAAAATGACACTGCGCAAGAGATAACGAAAGAAGGTGGAGACGGGCAAGCGACGATAAACCAAATACAAATACGCGAGCAACGCCAGAGTTGCCGTGAGCAACACGCGAGCCGCCGCAAGCAACAAGCTAAAGTAACCTCCGTTGTTTTTTTGTTTTGTTTTTTGTGCGCATTTGCGAGGGAGAAGAATGGAGGGCAGGGGCGGATCCAGAATTCCGTTTTGGGGGGGGGGGGCGAAACATTTGTAAGGATACTATTTTCCCATTCTTTCTCGTGCACCGGGGGTCCACCCATGTTAAATTGCCCTCAGAGAAGGGGAAAAGGGGGGTCGACTTGGTTTGGGGGGGCGGCTGCCCCGTGCCGCCCCTTGGATCCGCCACTGATGGAGGGCAAGGTGCATGGCGCCATCGCGTTCCTCTCCGTCCCCTTGCCCAGCGAAGGGAACGCTACAGGCACGATGGCCAAACCCGACGCCCGAGGGATGTGCGCTAGCGGCGGCCACAGCGGGGGGGGGGGGGGGGCTGTCGGTTGCTGCTGTTTCAGTTGTTTTCGTGCACCAAAAGCTTTTAATGCTGAATAGCATTCTTTGGATACTTCACGCACTTTTCGCCTATGTATCTATCTATCTATCTGGCTATCTAACCTCTTACGCCGCGGGTCGATAAATAAATAAAAAAGACCGGCGCCGGCTGGGATTCGAACCGTTGACCCTTTGATCAGCAGGCAGACGCGCTAACCACAGAGCTATGAAGGCAGTCATTCAACGCACTCTAAACGGTTGTTTATATCTTTACTATAGACGCGCTTTACAGCGCTGTCACAGCTACCGGTGCGGCGCGTTCCATGCACGAGGGCTCATTCCGCTCTCGTGAGGCTGAGCACGGCCGCTAGCTCACCCTCTCCCGCGCTCGGGAGAGGGTGATGTAGCGGCCGTGCTCAGCCTCACGAGAGCGGAATGAGCCCTCGTGCATGGAACGCGCGCGCACCGGTAGTTGTGACAGCGCTGTAAAGCGCGTCCTATGGTAAAGATATAAACAAACGTTTAGAGTACCGTTGGTTGAGACTAGCTGAGACGCCAGAAAGTCTGGTCGGTACCATTTTGAGTGTTTGTGCGTATGGCGCGTGCGTTGCTCGCCTTCCTAAGTGACACAAACGCACGTGCTGGGCTGCGGAGATCGTGCGCAGGGCTGTGAAAGTGTCAACAAATTTAGAATCGCCTCAAGAGTGGGCTGGCGTATCTAGAGTGTGCCGGCCACCTGACGAACGCGCATAACTCCGCACCGTTTGATGCTATTCGCATTAACGTAGATAATCATTCCCAAAGGATGGGTTCTGCTGATTTTTTTGAAACAAGAAGCGGCGCGGCTCCACGGCAACGCCGGCTCGGTGATTCGATAGCTCCATGCCCTTGGTAGGGTCGCAAAATTTGGTCGCGAATGTAGGTCGAAATTCTTTGGTCACAATTATAGGTCGACCCTTAATTTTTGACAACATTTCCGAAAAAAAAAAGGTTGACTTATATTCGAATAAATACGGTACTTTGCGCGACATTTGGAACTGCTTTTGTGTTGGGGTCTACGCAAGCGTTTTTGACGGCCGACGCGCGCGGTCGGGGATGAAATTGACGAGTCGAGGTTGGGGGGTGGAGGGTAGCTGCGAGCCAGCTGTACATGGGTGTACGCCGAGTGGAAGGTCGATGGGGGCGAGGGCGAGAGTAGCCTCGGTGTAGCCGAGTGGCGTGGGAGGCGCGGTCGTGACGTGGCAAGATCACGGGTAAGCGTTCGACTATACGATCGTGAGGACATGGTTTACGGACTTCATGGTGCGACTAATTTGGGCCGACGACGTCAATATTCTGCTAGTGTCGCCTGGTCGCCAGCTGCAAAGTATCGACGTTAGTAAATTCATTAGTGCAATAACTATAGTTGGTCAGAGGTTAAGAGTGAAGCAGCCTCCTTTCCAGCGTTTGCTCTCTTAAAGTGGAAAGAGGTGGGAGGAACTTCCCTGAACTCTTAACCCGTCACCGACTATGGAGCTCTAAAAATTGTGAAACCTGGTGTATATAGTACTAAGTTAGCTATGAGCATTTCCTTTTAGGAGTAATCGACCTGTTGGTCCTTTGCATTTTAGCAAGTTAAATTGATTTTAAACTAAATTCGACTTGCCAGGTTTTATTTGAATGGTTCCATTATGTGCACCGGAGAAATCTCACTATGCTCGGGGCTTTGGGAATTCGTATGAAGGAAAAAATGTTCGTACAATGCAGAGTTGCTGTAACTGAGATCCTATAAGTCATTTCAGCCACGGCTCAAGCTAACGAGCTCTATAAGTGCCTTTTAAAATAATTATAAAATATTCATCGAAATCCCGGAGGAAGCCCCTGAGGAGATCGCTTTCATCCCGCTTTCGCTGGGGCTATCGAAGACAAAATTTTAAATATCGTTTAATTTCGTGATTCCCGTTGGACGCCAAGTGATGTTTCGACGGGAATCGCGATCAACGGCGCAGTTCATGCATTGGTGTGTTCGAGAAGTGTTACAGGCGTAGTGATTCGCTGGCCTGGCGATCTGTGCGCGATATCGCCTCAGAATACGCAGTTGTCTTCCTGTAGATTGTACCGGAATGCGCATCCGTTACGACGGCGTATCCGCCTGAAGTTCGTAGCGGATTCCCGCAGTTTTTGTCTCGCTTATCTGCGACGCGATATCGAAGCGAATAGCATAACGCGCGGTTGTTCTCGCAGGTATATTGCATCGTGAGAAAGCATTTCGTTATGTCCACATCTGTGGTATTTGTTTCTGTGACATGCAAGTTTGTAGCGTATTATCGTGTTTTTTGTCCGCGATCTTTGCACGTGATATCGGTTTTGACAGGTTAGATTGTAGCGGGTTCCCTCGCGCTTATTGTACCCAAACAGACCATATAAGCCCGCGATTTATGGTATCTACGTCTTTACATGCAGTTCTATGGCCGAGCGCAGTCTCGCACCATGAAACGCTGACCCGTTGCGTCGGCTACCATGTATCTTTTCCCGTGACAGTTGGTGAGTTTGCAATTGCTGCGGTGTTTATCGACGGTGGAACGGCATCCGTTTTGTCAGCGACTATGGCATTGCCTCAGTTGCGGGTTTGTAGCAGGTGTGCCCCCGCTGCTATCACACTTACAAGTTTTTGCTGTGGCATCCTGAGATAGCCCACCCGATGTTTTTCACCATTTATCTTCATTTAGGTGTATGCCCTCTTACGTGGATTTTACGGTAGTCTTCAACCAGAAATCAATAGCAAAAGAGCATATGTTCAAAATATCAAAGACACGCAAATGACTAACACATTTTCGAGTCTGCAAGGGCAAATTATAGTTAAAACAAAACTGTTTCTTTTTATATAGCCCATACCCAGTTTATAGTCCACACATAAAAATATCTCACACACAGCACACCTTGAGACGTTTGTGCTTTTGTTAGCGTGCAAAGAAGCTTCTGTCGTACGGAAATCATTGTCACAAAATCTGCCTTGTCGTAATGAACGGTCTTGAAAAAAAAAAAAATCCTTTTATTACCCACATTGCACAAAATTTTAACTTTTAAACGTGTATAGTCCGTGAACTGTATTCTGGAAAATGGGGTGTTTGGGCTGCGAGCCAGAGCTAGGTAAATTGTTCTTGCAGCCTTTCGAGACACACCGCTGAATACTGTGTGCTCTTGTTTGCAGCGTGGACATCACCGAGGTGCATCCCTTCGACATACTGAAGGAACAAAGAAGGCGACGAAACCCCGGATAGAGTTAACACACACTATTTACCGCGCACAATTAACGGCGAGATAACCGCATCACACACAACGAAGAATCTTCCATGAGGTCGCGGGAGGAACAACCGGGACGCCGCTGCCGTACGGCCGTCCCGCCAACCCGCAAGGTCATCACGCACAAACAACCTTGTACAAACTAGGGTCGGTCTAATGCAGTGCAACGATCTGTGTCGTAACTAGTCAGAAGTGTCGCGATAAACCACGCAACCTTTTTTTTATTATTATTATTATTTTATCGAGATTCTTTAATCAGTTCCTTCTCTCGTTTTCGTTTTACGTCCGTTTCTAACGCATTCGGGACTCGCATCTATTCCACGAAGCACTTTTAACGTTTTATGCGCATTGTTTTGTTCTGGAGGGACGTCGATGACTCGGTTCGCTCGACCGGCTCCTTGTTCGCGGAAACCGACAGCCAAAACAATATTGGCGTCGTTGGCGGACGTAGTGCTAAGGTCGACGGGCAGGCATCCAGATCCGAAAGCGACGCTCTAAAGTCTTACACCGTTTCATGTTGATTTTATTGCAGATTTTATTTTTGGGCATTTTGAGGTCAGCGAAGCTTGCGCATTGAAAAATGTTGGCTAAAGAGGAGTGGTCTGGTAACTCTATACTTGACTAGGCCCAATTCATATTTTGGGCGTCTTGCGGTGCTCTCTAACCGACCGGTTTTATTTTTAAGTGCTCCCTGGGATACAGTCTCGGGCATTAACCATAGGGGTCGGTTGTAAGACGTGGCGGTCGTTGTGATAGCAAAGTGCTGGAACAAGAAGAAACGCACGCTCAACTTTTTTAGGGTACCCCTAAAGCATTGCGTTAGACTGAATGTGGATCCCGGCCCGACACAACGTCACTGCGAACCGACATTACCGCTTGAACGCCGAGAAAAGAGTGATGTGCATGGAGTGTGTGGAGAAGCTGCAAAAACGATTTAGACTGAGTTTCCACGCCTTGTTCTTTCAGTCGCAGTAGGTCAACACCATTTCACCGAAAATCATGCCTTTATGTCAAGTTCCGGTATGTGGTTTCTGCATTTCAAGCTTTGCCATCACTTTTTAGTTCTATGTGCACGAACGAAAGATGTGCTCTTTATTTACCACTGCATAGCTGTGCTAGATACGTTGTTTTTTCCCCATTTCACTATTTTGGGCTTTTAAATGTGCTACAATTTTAGTTGTAGATTTTTAAACAGTTTTACTAGGTGCCTTTTCAAATGCCAACGAACTGCACCGTTTAATAAAGTTAAAATCATAATTTCTTATTATTTCTGTTCGCACTTTTATCGCTGGAAAAGGATGTTGTTTTGGAAACCGTGCGAAGGGTCGAGTGGCCACCGCATAGATGTGAAAACTTGGAAAAGTGTTGTCACCCCATGTGCATGTTTTCTACCGAACGTCGACTGTAGAACATTTGTCCACGCTTGTGGCTTCCGTCTCGGCTGCGCCGAGGCTCAGCGCCTCGACCACGTCCTGCGAAGAAAACGCATCCATAGTTCTTGAAATTGTTGCGAAAGAGTCGAACGATTTGTACAGTTCTAATAATGATTAAGATGATTTTATACTTACAATAAATATGAGTTAGGTGAACTATAGTTGTCTTGTTTTGTTTGTGCGAAGTAGCGGGAACACGGGTGGGAATTTTGGTGCGGAAGAACGTACAACAGTGCTGGACCCTATCTACGCGAACCAGACGTAATGGGACACAAAGCAGACGAATAAAAGTTGGTTTATACATTCACGTTTCAGTGCGATCGAGTGTGCTTTTGCCTGCTCGTAAACGCTCGTGACAAGAGAGTATTGTGAGAATTTTCGAGCCAGCGTTCTGCCTGCTGCCGAAAATGAGTGACAAAATAATGTTGCTCGTCGGTTTGTTAAACGTTATTGCGTTGCCGAGATTCGTTACCGTCCTGCAAATGTAACAAAATACCGTTGCCGTAACATCTAGGATCTCGTGAATATTGCTTTTGCATTCCTTTAGAATTCAACATTGTTTGGCATCAATAAGTCACTGATATTTTCTGTTATCTTTATTTCCTTATTTTTGGGCACTCAAAGGCATTACAGAGGGGAGGAACAAAAACAAATTACGGTAATAAGATATAAGCGAGTCCAGTAGAAAATTGCAGTGAACACGTGAGCAGTTGAGGATTAACAAAAATGATTGGTTATTACAAGTCTAAATTAATTGGCTGATGGTATGGATACTAAAGATGCGGGAAGGCATCTTTAGTGTCCATACCATTGATTCCCAAAACGTCATTCGGATGACGTTTTGGGAATCGAGTCGATGCTGGCATTGATGCGACTGGGATGAATTCCGGCTTCGAATTGATGGTCAGTGAGGGGAAATAGACGGAGGAGGAAGTTTATCTCTCTGAGCAGAGTTAGAGTAATAAAGTTTATGAAAAAGACAAACGAGATATTTTGCGAAACAACGAAAGAGGAAGAGAGAGGTTAGTGTTGATAGACGTTACACTGGCTGTACGACAATAGTTGGAGAACATAAAAGGTGCAGCCTCATGGTTGAGACAAGAGAGCAGTGTGGCCAGCATTCCAGGTTTGCAACTTCCAGGAGGGTGGTACTGCAGTGTAAAAATAGTGCTCCCTAGCTGCTGGGTGGTTGACTTGCGAACAAGAGGTACTTGCTTACCCTTTCCTGACGTAAAGAATCGAGTACAGCTCTTATATCACTCATATTTTAAAGAATGCAGATCCAGCCTCGCACTGCTTTTTTGCAACAATCATCCAGATGACAGCCATTTTGATAGGAGCGTATTTCAATTTAGAACATACTGTTAAAGCTGGCGTTGGCAATTATATGATCAGTATGAGTTTACCATGACATGTTAGAGGTAACGTGGACACCAGGATATTTGTTTGAAGTCACGAACTGCAAGGGGGAAATACCAAGATAGTAAACATTGGTTAAACTTTTACATAGCGATTTTATCAGTCTTCTTTATATTATTTTTACTTTGCTTTTCTGGGGAAGGATTTTTGAAATCGATGTTGCAGAGAAGAAAATATTTTCCCTGTGTGCAGTTTACAGAATGCGACTTAATTTGTTAGCTTAAACAACAAAAATCAATTTCATCATGATTCTATATCGTGAAACAGTAATGAAAATACTTTAATGGTCAGTCACTTAAAAACCTAATGAGTATGTTTCTAAGAAAGTAATGTGTTACCAGTAACATTGTTAATTGTAATCTGTTATTTCCAACACTGTTTCAAACACGCGTAAAAGAATTGTTCATAACGATAAGGGTGCTTCTATGAATATTTTCAAAAATTTCTACAAAGTATAGGGTGAACGCTCGATTGCAAAAGTCGCTAATGAGCAAAAAAATTGAGGAAAAATGTACCATAACTCTTTTTTTTTTTAATTCGTGAAACTTGCCGTGCCGTAGTTTTCGCAGTGCCTGCCTTCCGTTTCAATACACAAGCAAAAAATGTGTGCCAGATTGTTATCCTGTGATTCTGAATACCATTGCCCATTTTTTCCCGCGAGAAAAACACGCAAGCCTCCGGCTTGTCGCGAAGCAAGTACGTCATAACATACTGTTGACGTTCCTTTATTTAACCCTGGAGAGTTTGGACAACACAGAAGGCCAGCGTGGCCCGTACCCGTAGGTCTGTGTGCGCTCACGTGCGAGTGGCGTCACAAGGGGGGGCGGGGGCGGACCGCCCCGGGCAGGGCCTAGGGGGGTGCCGCGGCGGGCCACGGGGGGGGGGCGGGGAGCGTGCGGCACGCGAGAGCGGGGGGGGGGGGGGGAGTCGTGCGGGACACGCGCGTGAGCGGGGGGGGTGTGGCCGGACACACGGGGTGCCGCCACCCCGTGACGCCGCCGCACGCAAGACATACAACACACACTCACACATGCACACACACATGAATAAATAAGAATGAAAACGAAATGGGAAGGGCGGGAGGCAAGCGTAGTAGGCGCGGAGGAACGCACAGCGCCCCTGCAGAACCTTACTTATCTCTCCTCCAGGCAAGTGTCCAGGACACTGGCTGTCG
>JAZHYW010069250.1:0-27657 GCA_037355805.1 Ixodes ricinus
TTTTTCATTGTTAGTTTTCAAAGAGAAACCGGTGCATTTGCTAGCAAAACAGGCCCAGAGCTGCGACCTGCGACAGAAGTTGCGGAAATGCGGTTGTAGCGATGCGGAGGGGCATTCCCCGACGAAAATGCTGTTGCATTGATTCCATTTTACATACTGCGAGGAGAATCGCCGTCCATGCGCTGCCGGGCTCACTTCAGCGATCGATTCAGTTCGACGGCATCGTTTGATTCTGCGTCTGCATCTCGCGCGTTCTGGACGCACTCCCGCTATCCGCCGCTCGCACCGCTGCTTGCGCTTTGTGGAATGCAAGCAATTAAGTGTCTTGAGTTCGCAGTGCGTCCACTGGCAACTGGCGGTGCTCGTGGCGCCGGGTGTGGGCGGTACTGAAATTTTATTTGGGGCAAGAAGGAACGGAGAAGAGGTATTGTTTTGCAAAACGTAGAAAGGAAGTTCGACTGGCCAGCCAAGCGTACAGGGCCGAAAGATGCTAACATTAACGAGAAGCGCGCCAGTGCGGCGAGCACGTCAGCGCATTCAGAGGTAGCTCATTCAAAGTGGGTTGGAAATTTCAATGCGAGCGCAAGTTCGTCCGCTTCTTTTACAGGGGTTCTGGTGACGTCAGAGCGCCGAGCTCCGATTGGCTCTGATTGAAGGATAGTGGGTAGACCTCAAAGCAAGCTGCCTTGGCGTCTACCCACTTATCCTTCAATCAGAGCTCGGCATTCTGACGTCACCACCTACCCCTGCAAAGAAGCGACGGCTGCGCTCCACATGAAGTTTACACCAGACCCCAGGGGCGTTTGCGAGGTTGGCAACTCTCGAACCCATCCCCCCTCCCCCATTGACGCCGACGCCGCGCCATGGTGGCATACCAACCTCTTCAATACCACTACGGAGATATTTCGTGACCAGTAGCGTATCAAAGGACTCTCTTTGCACACGTCGTCAGTCGCAGAGAGTAAACGCGATTCGTCGCTGTTGAATGACGTCGTCGTCCCTAGGGCGGGGACCTGTTCGACTGCCATAGCGGCGGCCAGCAAGTTCCCGGAGGCGGAGGCGGGGCGGCTGGTCTGGCACCTGGCAGGGGCCCTGGCCTACCTGCACGCCCTGTCCATCGTGCACCGGGACATCAAGCCGAGAACCTGCTGGTGGGCGGGGGCGGCCTGCTCAAGCTGGCAGACTTTGGCCTGGCCGTGCAGCTACCCCCGGGGGAGAGCGCCTCTTCACTGTCTGCGGCACCCCCACTTACGTGGCCCTGAGGATCCTCGCCGGAGACAGGGTGAGCTCCCCTTTCCCCTCCTGGCCTGTCCGTGCGTGTGTCGCCGAGCGGCGTTGCGGTCACCGACGGAGCGGCAACGACAGGGCGCGTTGTCCCGGAACGCTTGGCCTTTGGCAGGTGCACGTTGCCTTCCGCTTTGGATACGCGCAGAGCGCTGGACGTGTGCTAGACGCCCGGCCGCTGTCCAAGGTGGGAAGCCGGAGACGACCATCGTGTTCGTTGCACTGTCAGTGACTATGCGAGCAAGTCGTCTGCTTTTGCGCAGGAGTTGCGATTACATCAGAGCGACCCCGAGCTCCGATTGGCTTTGATTGGAAGGATAGTGGGTAGACCTCAATGCTAGATGCCCTGAGGTCTGCCCTATTTTTTCCTCGATCGGCCAATGAGAGCTCCGGCGTTCCGACAATATTAGAACCCCTGCGCAAGAAGTAGATGAACTGCACTTTTTATAGATGATGTAGTACCCTTTTTGTGGCATTTCAATTATTTTAAAACGATGCAACCTCTGGGTCTTGAGCGTAGACGGCGTCTACGGCCGTCCGGTTTCTTTTGGTGGGTATGTGGGGCATTACCAGAAGGTAGACGCCATCCAGCCACTTTCTCTGCGGCGGCTTCTCCAATTCCTGTCTCATCCGTCGGCTTCTTCAAGTGATCTGATTCGTTGGCTCCTGGCGTCCCGTACGCGTTTTTAGCACTTCCATTTGCCCCCAGAGAAAACTCCCACTGCTCGACGAAAAGACTTAACTGAGCAATCTGAGGACCGTGACGCAACCTGGCAGACGTGGCTCATTATGGGCACTGCGTCGCTAATAGGGCACGAAGGCGGTGCCGCATCGGCAGGTCGGTGCCACCTTTCGGATCGTTGCAGCCACTGCGATGGGTACGACGAATCTGGTGGAATGGATCCGCTGCGTCTTTTCATGCGTTTGAGGTTCCTGGAGACAGCACAGCGTAGTTGCTACATGGTGCCTGAAACGCGTCTCGGACCGGTACGTTTGCGTTTCCTCAAAAGTGGTCCCTCGGTTTCCGCCCGACAACAACATGGAAGTGTCACGCTCGCGGTGGCAGATGTTGCAGATGCTCGTTCTGTTGTAGGTTGCTCTCCAGCTCACCGGTCTACGGAAGCTCTGGGAGTTGAGACGCCTCGACGCCGGCGACGATCGCGTTCGCTCATACTTTTTTGCCGGGACTTCCAGCCCCGACTTCTGGGATCACAACGTTCGACACTCCGGCCCCCGTGACGTCGCGTGTGGCCACTTCAGGACCAGTTGCGACGCTTGGGCCGGATGGGATGCTATAGACGCTGAAGAGTCCTTAGTGGAAGCAGGGGAGCGGCAAAATGTTTTAGTTGCTAGAGGTGTTAAAATCTCAAATCTTTTGCGTGCAGGCGGCGCTCTCAAATGTGAAAGATGCGTGAAGATGGGCGTTCTTCGTCTCTTTGCGAGGGATTCGTTTCTTCTTTCGTGTTAAGGGGACACGCTGGTCCTTAACGTTTTCTGTCATCTCCTCGCGTGTTTCAAATGGAATTCTTGCGCACAGTATAATTTTGGATGTTAAATACAAAACTGAGCCAACCTTATTTTTTTCGAGAGAATCTCGACATATTTGTGAATGTTTCTGCCCGTCTTCTTTTACGGTACCGGCATCAGAAATGATGCCACAAAGTATGTCTGCACGTTCTACGAACAACGGAGAGTGCAACAAAACCATTCTTGTAGTTTCAGCAGCATCCTAAAAAAAGTTGCTATTTTTTAACGTTCTTTCAGTGATAATAAGAAATGAGTCATTTAAGTTATTTCGAATTAGAAAACCTTATGGTTAGCATTATCCTGAGATTTTATGCCCGTAGATGTCTTCTCAGAAGTATTGAATCCCGAAAAAAACATTTGCATTCAGGTTCTCCATCTAAAAATGCCAGGGGGCAGAACATAGTATTGGGATGAAAAAATTAATTCTGACAATACAGGAAAAGTTTTCCAAAACATGCATCTAAATGGTGGATACGCAATTTGGAATTGATGCAACTAAATTAATCTGCACTTTCCGATTGCTATGTTCTAAAGTATGTTGCACAAGTTTTATATCTTTCTAGAACATGTTTGTTTGTTCCGACTATTTGAGACCAGTGTATGTTTATGCGAACAGTGCTGGCAACAGCGTGCACCTCACCTGCTGCGTGCAGGTACGGCCTGGAGGTGGACGTCTGGGCTATGGGAGTCATCATGTACATCCTGCTGTGTGGCTTTCCGCCATTTGTCAGGTGAGGGCGTCCTGCTTGGCGCGATAGCCACGCACGGTGCGAGTCGTTGGGCAGAAGTGTTTGTCTGGCAATGGGTATTTTTGCCCTAAATTGGCAAACAAGAGTTTTCATTTATATTCGATCTGGTATTAGTCAGTGCTTGTGTTTGTCTCTGCGTGTCTTTAATTTTGTTCTCGTCCGCCGTAACACGCTGTAACCTCAAGATGAGTCACCAACTCGCCCAAGCTTCCATCTTAACGAATATTGTTTAGTATTAAATGACATCATGTGATGTGATGTCACAGTGTAAAGTTGTGGTGCCAGATTGTATTAGGGTTGCCACCTGCCCGGTTTTTGACCGGCCCGGCCGGTTTTTAGACAGCAGGCTGGTTGCCGGTCCGTAGGTAAGACCGGCCGTCATTGGCCGGTTTTTTGACAGCCATCGAAGCGCGATTGCTTTTAGCTTTTTTTTTTGGCGTTTCTTTAAGTGACAATTTACCAACTACGACAACAACTATTTGTCGATGAAAAAAGAAGTCTAAAATTACACAAACACCGTCAGGACACGTGATTAGAGAAAGTACGCGGGCGAGCGCGGCAGGAGAACTCCATGAGACGGGGGAAGGGGGGGGGGGGGGAGGGGGAAGAGGGGTACGGTCAACACAAAACAAAACGACCACCGGGGGCGCGGCGGAAAGCTGGAAAGCCGGAAAATAAGGGAAAGCGAGAACAAGCAAGACGCCGGCGGGCAACTCGGCGACAGGCCCTCTCGATAGCTGAGCCTTCTGGGAGATGTTGGTTTTCTTAACGATTGTCGGCATCTTGACAAGGACACGCACGGCGCTTCATTCGTCCACTGTGACGGGCGGCGTATGCGCTTTCCCCAAGTTTTCCCCTTTGACTACACATGGTGTAATATTGTTGTTGTTACTTTAGATACTCGTCGTTTTTCCCGTCCCTCTTCGTTCTCCATTTTATTGTATAAGTGCCAAGACCAGAGAAACGCGCCGACGATGTCTAGGAAGAGCTGAGCGTCTCTCGGAGCTGTTGTCACTTAACTGCCCCCCCCCCCCCTTGCCCGCCGTTGAAGGGCCGGTTTTTTTCGGGGAAAGGTGGCAACCCTAGATTGTATCATGACGTGGTGTGTCGTTTTCTTGCAAAATTTAGCGGGTAAATGTTTCCCAGATGCCAGGGCAACTATAACCATGCAGTGTGGTGAAACAGTAGTGTAATGAGCGTGACAATAAAAGCAAACCTTGGCAGCATACTTAAAGCGTTCGATGCTTTTAAATTGCAGGTGATGAGCAGATTTATCCAAACGAATGTTTGCCGAGTCATTTCGCCTGGCAAATGCCAGTTTGTTGAGCAAAAGGGTGAAAATGCTTGTTCCTCGGATAAAGCATTTTCTCTTTCTTACGCACAATAAAAAACCACATTCTTCCTAGTGCGAGACACGTCTCGGGGAATGATTTTGTTACCTGCGTCACGAAGCAAGCTTAGTGGTTGCATCTAGGGCGCCTTAATGACATTCATTTTAGGGGGATGACATTCTTCATAGTATCCAATGCCAACAGCACGCACTCACCCGGAAAATAAAAACAAATAGTTGGAAACAAAATGCTGCTGTAGCGCAGGCGATGCCAAGAGCTCTTGCCGGCAAGCACTGTCTCACATGCTTTAGAACATAAAAAAAAAAAAAGGAGCGTTTTGGATAAAAATGATTTGATATCATCGCATTAAGGGAAGCGCCCGTGAAGGCACCCTAGGTGCAGCGCTGCACACTGCAGATGACAGTAATTGGTAAGGATCTCGCCTTGTCCAAAGCAAGCCACGTTTTAGCTCGAGTAAGGAGAGGCACAGTGTCGCTACTCTGCGAGGCCCACATCCTCTCAGTTTTGTTTCTTCAGCGGGGGAATCTGTGTAGCATGGTGGCTGGAGCGAGTGCACGTCGTGGCACCTTTTTTCCGGGGCACCTTCGTGTTGGGGACATTGAACAGCCCGGTGTGTGTGGGTCGCCATCGAGACTTGCGTGCCTCTCTCGTCTGCTTGCAGCCAGTCGAGCAACCAGGACGAGCTGTTTGACCAGATCCTCAGCGGGAGGTTCGAGTTCATGTCTCCCTACTGGGACGACATTTCTGCGTCTGCCAAGGTGGGTGGCTTCTTTCGGCCGGTCAACTTCTTTCGGCCGGTCGGCTTCTTTCTTCGCTGCATAGTGTGCCCGTTGCACAGGCAAAAGTGTTGCGCAAAGAGGCCTTTCGTGCAGGACCTTTTCTAGAGAAGAAAGCAAGCTAACGCACAAAAGCAACGTCTTAGCGCCTCGTTGCTTCAGTCGTGCATTTGGAGCCAAAGCCTGCGATGTAGGTTTATGAGCTCGCATTATTACGTTGCTTGTGTGCAGCCTAAAGGTTCGGAGCACCACTGTCGGCAATCTCAGTGGGAAGTCTGTGACGTTTTATGCGAATTTGTTTAATCAAACAAATTTGTTTGACCGTTTGTTTTGTAGTTTCTGACAACAGATGGAACTAGCTGTACTCTGTCTCACCTTATGACTAGGGCTCCGTGTTTTCGGATAAATCCGAAAAACTCCGAAAAACACCCGCCGGTAAAATTTTTTATCCGATAAACTCCGAATTGTTATGTGCCCATGCCACCCTCCCCCCCACACACACACACAACAAAAGATTTTTTTTTTTTTTGAGCAGCGCAGGATTAATTGTTTTGGGAAAATGACACCATAATTATCTTTAAAGCCTCGGACCGTTGTCAAAAGGGGGTCTTACGGCTTGTCTCGTCATGGTTGGTTCAGGGAAACAGGTCATCGTACCATTCGTGTCACGACAAAAGCCACTCTTTTGGTTTCCAGTTTGGGCCATGGGAATTAAGGAAAGGAGAGGGTATGTTTCTGGGGGTAACAGTGAAAGCTATGGACCATAGAGATTGTATAAAATAGAGAAGACGGGCAGTTGAACCTCGCGCGGCCGCGGGATAGATTGACGGGATGACTATGAGCTTCGTTGCGGCTACCTCCGGCAGTTTATTGATTTTAAGGTATCGACGTTTATCGAAGCCAGACTTGTGTGCGACTTTTGTCGTGGGACAAATTAGTATTGCCAATTTATTTTAATGCGAATAGCATTCTTTGGATACTTCACGCACTTTTCGTCTATGTATCTATCTATCTATCTATCTATCTATCTATATATCTATCTGGCTATCTAACCTCTTACGCCGCGGGTCGATAAATAAATAAAAAAGACCGGCGCCGGCTGGGATTCGAACCGTTGACCCTTTGATCAGCAGGCAGACGCGCTAACCACAGAGCTATGAAGGCAGTCATTCACCGCACTCTAAACATTTGTTTATATCTTTACCATAGGACGCTCTTTGCAGCGCTGTCACAGCTACCGGTGCGCGCGCGTTCCATGCACGAGGCTAGCTCACCCTCTCCCGCGCTCACCCTCTCCCTCTAGCTCACCCTCTCCTGCGCTCGGGAGACCTCTAGCTCAGCCTCACGAGAGCGGAATGAGCCCTCGTGCATGGAACGCGCGCGCACCGGTAGCTGTGACAGCGCTGTAAAACGCGTCCTATGGTAAAGATATAAACAACCGTTTAGAGTACCGTTGGTTGAGACTAGCTGAGACGCCAGAAAGTCTGGTCGGTACCATTTTGAGTGTTTGTGCGTATGGCGCGTGCTTTGCTCGCCTTCCTAAGTGACACAAACGCACGTGCTGGGCTGCGGAGATCGTGCGCAGGGCTGTGAAAGTGTCAACAAATTTAGAATCGCCTCAAGAGTGGGCTGGCGTATCTAGAGTGTGCCGGCCACCTGACGAACAGCGCAAAACTCCGCACCGTTTGATGCTATTCGCATTAACGTAGATAATCATTCCCAAAGGATGGGTTCTGCTGATTTTTTATCTGGCATACGTTTGCATCCGGTTATTATTTATCATTTTTTAATAGGAAACACTGCGAAATTAATCTCTGAATTTCGGAGAATTGGGGATTTACGAAAAATAGACTCCGATAAACACCGAATTTTCGCTAAAAAATAAACTCCGAAAAACACCCTCCGAATTTCACGAAAAATAAACTCCGAAAACACGGAGCCCTACTTATGACAGACTGCAGCAGACGCTACGAGCCATCCTGGGCCATTCAGCACCGTCAATGGATCGTGCGACCACACATCTCGTCTGTCGTTGCACCCCTCCCGAAAGTCTCGTGACACTTGCGTCGCATTCGACTGGCTCCAACGGCTCGTAGCCTTTTCCACGGTTTGTCGTAAGGTGGAATGCACCGTAATTGCAAGAGAAGTCATTTGAAATAATAACGCCCTAGTGTATGTATTCAAGGACGCTGTCGAGCGTGCGTCTGTCGAAGCTGTGGTGACGTGCCAAGCAGGGAGGTTTCTAAGCGTGATTGACGCGTGTGAACTCGGAGGAGTTTGTATTCATCTTCCACACCTTTTAGATAGGCATATATTTGGTTTTCAGTTGGTCATTGGGGGAATTGATACTGCTACGCATGGGGCTGCAGGCTTTCGGACAAAACCAAAAGGAACCCACAGAAGACTTGCTGGCAAACGTTTTGTCAATCCCGATTTGTCAGAAAAACTGCAGTATGCCACCATAATAACAGCCAGAACAAATCTGGGACCGCAGATTAGTTTTAGCGGGACACTGGGCCAGTGGTTCAAAGAGAGGCCACTCCAGTTCTTTCTAACCCCGTGGAATTACCTAACTAACGTGAGAGCTTTGTCGTCAAGACTTGGTCTGCAAGTCAACCTCTGGGCTATTAGAAAAGTCAATACCACGTACGAGACAGTGCTTGCAACTGCTCCGTTTTGTATGCAGATACTGTTTTATTTGAGAGTTGAAATAACCGGTGTTGCAGCAATATTAATACATTACATGCCAGAATCGGAGCACTTGGAATATAATGAAAATTAACTCTAATAACTTGGAAAAGAGTTACACATAGAAGGGCAGAACAAGTCCTTCTATGCGTAATTTTGCAAGATTTTAGACCACACTTGGCCGCTGACATTGTCCGTCTGTCAGCGACTGCGGTAATTTCTAAAGTTTATTCGCAGAATCGTAGTAAAGCCAGGATAAGCCCGCGTCTTTTGACAGGCGAGCTGTTACTATGTACAGTTTTTGTCTGTTGCCCATCACGGGGGTGCAGCATAAATGTTCCTTCGCAGGAGCTGATTCGGGGGATGCTGCAAGTGGAGGTCGGCGAACGCTTCACGGCGGCGCAAGTCCTTGGGCATCCCTGGCTGGAACACGTGAGTATTGCAGGATTCGGGGGTGGAGAGAGATTTTGCATTTCGAAAGTCGCCGCTATAAATGATGGCAGTGCGATCAGACTTACTCGCATAATTGACACACTTTTTTTTTTTTCCTGGTCGGAAGTCATTTATTGGGGTGCGACAATTGCACAGGGTAAATTTCCCGAAGAAACGAGGGATGGGTGTTCCGACATTAGACCCAGTTAGAGAAACAGTTTCATTTTGTTTTGCTAAGTACGTGCTGTTATTCAGAATCTGTTGCAAGGTCGCCGTCGGCACCTGTGGATGCTGCATTGTCTGTGGAGTTTTCCTCATAGTTCCACATGGCTGTCGTCTTCCGTGCCGTGTAGAGCATTTGAAACTCGTTTCCTTGAAGCTCTCGACCGCGACAGCCGCCGTAATCTCTTCCTTGGCCGTCAAGATCGTCTCACGAAACTGCGTAATCGACGACTTTTGGATCTTGCCTCGCCGTGTTGGCGTGTGGTTGCCCGCAGCCATTCATTTCATGTAGAGCCACCCTGCGTGGCTCTGTACGTAGAGCCACCTCGCAATGTCTGTGCAAAGCTCGTGAAGTTTTTCACGGAATCTGCCGGAACCAACTTCCCAGCACCTTTGACAGCCAGTCTTTTGTCGGCTCTGCAAACAACCATTCGTTTTCTTGCATGTGAACAACGATTCCATCGGCAGATTTTCTTTGGGCTGTGTCTTTCTGTTGAAAACGACGTACGGCGGTAGTTTGTACCGGCCGGCGGTAACTGCCAACGTCGCCGTGCACAGTCGTTTCTCGGCGCCGGACGTTTGCGCGATAATGTTCTCGGCTCCTTTTGCGTTGACAGCCGTGTTTCTGGCCACGTGGGGTTCAGTGGCATTTGGTCCGTATTTCCTGTCTGTGAAGGACTGAAGGACTGAATTTCCTGTTTGTGAAGGACTGTCATTCAATGACGAAACCGTGAAAATCTAAAAACCTTGTCCTTGTAACCCGGTTACAAGCTTGCACGTCCATGTGAGGAGTAAATTCCTTCGCGCAAAGCTGGTCATCTACCTGTTACTTGCCTCGAAGTCAGTGGCTTGCAAACATTTGAATCTGTTCATGAAACACCGCAGAGCCATCGTTCGTTAGGCTGGCCATCTAGTGCATCACGCTTCCACCTTTGGGAATTTACCACATCTGGCTTCCCGGAATGCTGGGCAGGATTGCCTGGCTCCCGCGTGGTCGTCTTCTTGCTCTGCCAATACAGCACCCTAACTTCTCTCGCACCCAACTTCCTTCCTGCGGCATGGTTTTCGTGCTCTTCTGTGCATTTGGTCAGCTTGAGCTTGAACTCGTGCCTGTAATTTGGACATTCGCTCTTCTTGAGTTTGTTGCTTCCTGTGCCCACGACTAGTGAGAGTCGAAACCTCTGAACACCACGCGTGTGGTACCCGCAACGAGGTGTCTGATGATAAGATTAGGCGGCTTGCCACTTCTCGCTCCGGTTCATGCTTTCTCGACTTCGTTTTTCCCTTTTCTTCCTGAGCGGAGGGAGAGCGTGCCCGTCTGCCCATATTTTTCATCTCAATACCACATGGCTAATCAGTTGTGTCAGTTGTCAGTTGTCACCCTTCACCTTTCACGTAGCTTGAGCGTTTAGGGTGCGTTAATTATGTGGGAGGAAAGGAAGGGACTCTTTTTATGCTAAAGGGGGTAGCGTTAATTATGCGAGTATACGGTATGTACGGGTTGTTCAGTTAGCATGCATCTAACTTTAAAAAATAAAATGGAGCTCCCTACGCAAATGAAATCAACAGCACATTATTAGCGAGCATCTTACAAAAGGGCCAGTGGTTCTTTTATTGTGCCTAATTATTTAACTAATTGAGAGAAATTAGCTGATTTTCTTCATGTTGATCTAAGAGGAGGTATCAATGGACTTTTTTGCAAAGCATGCAGCGCTGTCTGCGGCGCCAAAGGAATGTTGGGAACTCGAGGTATGATTGGTTGTGGCAGGTGACAGGGGCGACCTTATAGGTGAGGATGAATCGGGTGCAACAGGCGAGCAACTGCGCTACCTTTTAGATCTCTCTAGTGTTTGCGTGCAGCATGTTGGGCTTTCTGCAAAAGGTCTATTGGAAAGTTTTAGGGCCTCGAGAAACGTCCAAACGAGGTGCTAGCAACATGATATGCCTTGCATTCTTCTTTCCGGCTTAAAAAGAAAGCCAACGTAAGCATAGAAAATATAGTCAAATGCCTTTATAATGAAGCCTGTGGGACCGGCAAAATCTTTGGTAGTACAGGTAACTTTGTCATAGTACAGTCGCCAAACAATTTTTCGGACTAGGAGGGGACTACAAAATTGTCCGAATAATCAAGCGGTCCAAAAAATTTATTTCAGCCAAAATATCAAATTTTTGCGCATATTCCGCTGCGTAACGGCCACTTTCCACTTGCGTGATGTCAATTTTAAGTTCTTGTGCAACTTCTGCTTAATATTGTTCACTTTTCACTTGTTAGTTGATATGTTTGATCATGGTGCTGCACTTTGTCGGCGCACTCGTTGGCACAAACAGCGTAAGTTGAAGTTGGCACTATTTGGTACTATTTGGCGACAACATTTAGTCTACCAAGCTCAGCTCAATTTTAAGCCTGTCGGCAAAAACCTTCGTGCTCAAAGGCCACAAGAACGGCTGACAGCCGCTTCTTCTGGTGGTGACACTCGAAAAACGCGGACCACGAGAAGAACTGGAAGAACCTAAGAATGGGCAGACGAGCGGCCATGTTGGCTATAGTCGAACCGGAAAACCCGACTATAGCCTCAACCCAGCTTGTTTATTGCGTAGGACGTGGTATCGAGGCTACAGGGCAGAATCAAAACAACCGAAATGGCGGCAACTAAGCTCGTGGCGCTATTGCGGCGGCTGTTTTGTGGCTGTAAACTGAGGAAATCACGCAAATCATGTCCGAAATATCGAGCAATAATCTTTATGACGTCCGAAATTTCAGTCAATGTTAAACATTAACTCTACGGGGTGAGTGACGATTCAACGAAGACTTCTGAATAATCGGACGTGTCCGAAATATCAGACGTCCGAGAAATCGGTCGGCGACTAGTTGGGCGCAAAAAATCTATCGCGTGAAACCTAATTTGTGCCGTCTCATATCGACGTAGCTGCGCGATATTCGAGGTATTTAGGAATTGGTATAGCGCCAAATATAGCGTGAGCGACATCTGGAACGAGGTTTTTGTATATTTACAATTAACTTATCAAAAGGGGGAACAGCACCCGAGTCTGCTAGCGCATAGCAGCTCGGAGCACGCGGGGCAAGAGCTCACTCCTCACAATCCAGGCACCTTGGTCTCGATTACCACTTATTTCACGGCGGTGGCTGTTAGTGCCCCTTCCCAGTAAAACATGCTCACGTTTGAATGAACCGCGCAACAGCATGCCCGCGTGCCGCCAGTGCGCCACTCTCAGATGCGCTCGAAGGAAAAGCCTGCCTACTGAAAAACCTGGAACTGTCGGAATTTCAAAACATCTGGAAAAGTCTGGAAAAATGCAAATGTAGGCGGCGCAGCGGCACGCGACGATGCGTGGAGGGTGTCGGTACGGCGGCATGGATGGCCTTTGCACCGAGTGACGGCTGCTTGCGCCCTGGGTGTTGGAGGCCAACTCCGCTAGGAGCGGCGGCAGTCCCCATTTTTATGCAACGGGGATTGCAGCGGTTGCCACTCGCAGTGTCGCGTGTTCCGGTGCCCCCTCCCGGCACCATATCTCTGGTGGCCAAAGGTGATCTGGGATGTGCTTTCCCCCTGTTGACTTGGGGCGTTGCGCAGAGGCAGGAGGAGGGCAGCGTGCGGGACCTCCTGGCGCATGGACCTGCACCTGGAGGACCGGCCCCGGTCTGCCATCGAGGCCAAGGGGCTGCCTCTGCCACGGTCAGTTCCACCTGCACGGCACAATTGTCTCTACAGTCTGAGAATAGCAAAAGCAATCTAAAAGTCAACTACCGTAAAATCTCGTAAGGACGCTCATTCGAGTGCACAGTCGAGTTGCTCAAACGCAGACGTCTCTTTTCCTTTGCCGGACATACCCGGAAAATTTTTGAAGACCCGATAGCGGCGCGTCAAACATCTGAGCATTAAAATGTATCGACAAGGGGCAATGGTACGGCGAAGGTGATCGGCGACTGTGAATCGTGCAACTCGTATACTATGGGTATAAAGACCAAACCGGGAGTGCACCGCACGAAAGGTTTTTTCGAGCTACCGCGGACGAGGAGCACCGCAGTTCGTCGCAGCTGTGTCGGCAACCCTTTCCAATTAGACCTTAGCAAAACCGTGGAGATCCGGGCGTCCATCCAGACAGTCCCACCGCAGTTGAGAGCTGCCTTCTCGGTAGCGGATGACGGGGAAGGGCAGACTGGTGCATGCGTCGCAGCTTGCAGAAACATTTTGGCGGGCGGTACCACGTGCCACACGAAGCGGCGTTTTGGCTCATATTGGCTGCGATACTACTTCGTCTCACCCTAACGAGGAAGCTAACACACTAAACATGGAGGCTACAGTCACGCACTAGTCCCTGTGCGGTTTGTTAGTGTTAGTGTCGGGCGGGGTATAGCTGGCTTCCGTACGCTCCCTCGGAATGTAAGGGCATAGACTTTCTTCGTAAGAAGCTCCAACTGTGTATGTGGAAGAAATGCTGACTTGGTTGGTGTGTTCTCTCTTTCAGTCCTGACAGTTTGGAGTGCAGCCTCGAAACACTTCGGGTAAGCTGCCGTCCCGCCGTCTTATCCCGTTTGTGTCGCATTTTCGTAAGGAACAAGGTAAAGCCTTGCCTACAGCATATCTGCGTGTTTGTAAGAACTGTTTGCATACCACTCATTTTCGTGACGGACGCAGACTTTACCGTACGCGTTGCATACGATAAAAGTGCTGCGCCGGAAAATATCGGTGTCCGTATTTTGTCCGACGTTGTCTGCATTGGGGGTTACCAAAAAGCAAAACCTTTATGAGGTAAACCTTTATGAGGTATATGAATGCCGAGCCCAGCCATTGCAAGCGACATTACGCCGCGTTGTTTCGGGAACCGAAACAATTACACCGGTAACTGCTTTTTCCATACATTCCGCTTGCATACTGTACAACATTCCGTATTTACCCGAGAACAGGTAGACCACGAAACTAGGGTCGACCCCTATTTATTGAACCCACCAAGAATTAAAAAAAATATTTCAAATATAGGTCAACCTTTTTTTTTTATTATTTATTTAGGAGCAGTGGAAAGGAAGGGCAAAAGAAAGAAACAAACCTTTATTTACAGCAGTCTCGGCTAAATCTCAGGGCAATGCCAAAAACTTAATCATCGTCAGAACTCCTGGACATGTCATCGTCGTCCGAAGCTTCGTCAGCTTGGTAGACATCCTCGCAACTCCGCAACAATACCTCACTGACACCGTCCGTTGTAAAATGACACTGCGCAAGAGATAACGAAAGAAGGTGGAGACGGGCAAGCGACGATAAACCAAATACAAATACGCGAGCAACGCCAGAGTTGCCGTGAGCAACACGCTGAGCCGCCGCAAGCAACAAGCTAAAGTAACCTCCGTTGTTTTTTTGTTTTGTTTTTTGTGCGCATTTGCGAGGGAGAAGAATGGAGGGCAGGGGTGGATCCAGAATTCCGTTTTGGGGGGGGGCGAAACATTTGTAAGGATACTATTTTCCCATTCTTTCGTGCACCGGGGGGTCCACCCATGTTAAATTGCCCTCAGAGAAGGGGGAAAGGGGGTCGACTTGGTTTGGGGGGGCGGTTGCCCCCGCTGCCCCCCTTGGATCCGCCACTGATGGAGGGCAAGGTGCATGGCGCCATCGCAGACCTCTCCGTCCCCTTGCCCAGCGAAGGGAACGCTACAGGCACGATGGCCAAACCCGACGCCCGAGGGATGTGCGCGAGCGGCGGCCACAGCGGGGGGGGGGGGAGGGGGGCTGTCGGTTGCTGCTGTTTCAGTTGTTTCTCAGGCACCTAAAAGCTTTTAATGCTAATAGCATCTTTGATACTTCACGCACTTTTCGTCTATGTATCTATCTATCTATCTGGCTATCTAACCTCTTACGCCGCGGGTCGATAAATAAATAAAAAGACCGGCGCCGGCTGGGATTCGAACCGTTGACCCTTTGATCAGCAGGCAGACGCGCTAACCACAGAGCTATGAAGGCAGTCATTCAACGCACTCTAAACGGTTGTTTATATCTTTAATAGACGCGTTACAGCGCTGTCAAGCTGCGCGTGCACATGCACGAGGGCTCATTCCGCTCTCGTGAGGCTGAGCACGGCCGCTGGCTCACCCTCTCCCGCGCTCGGGAGAGGTGATGTAGCGGCCGTGCTCAGCCTCACGAGAGCGGAATGAGCCCTCGTGCATGGAACGCGCGCGCACCGGTAGTTGTGACAGCGCTGTAAAGCGCGTCCTATGGTAAAGATATAAACAACCGTTTAGAGTACCGTTGGTTGAGACTAGCTGAGACGCCAGAAAGTCTGGTCGGTACCATTTTGAGTGTTTGTGCGTATGGCGCGTGCGTTTGCTCGCCTTCCTAAGTGACACAAACGCACGTGCTGGGCTGCGGAGATCGTGCGCAGGGCTGTGAAAGTGTCAACAAATTTAGAATCGCCTCAAGAGTGGGCTGGCGTATCTAGAGTGTGCCGGCCACCTGACGAACGCGCATAACTCCGCACCGTTTGATGCTATTCGCATTAACGTAGATAATCATTCCCAAAGGATGGGTTCTGCTGATTTTTTTGAAACAAGAAGCGGCGCGGCTCCACGGCAACGCCGGCTCGGTGATTCGATAGCTCCATGCCCTTGGTAGGGTCGCAAAATTTGGTCGCGAATGTAGGTCGAAATTTTTTGGTCACAATTATAGGTCGACCCTTAATTTTTGACAACATTTCCGAAAAAAAAGGTTGACTTATATTCGAATAAATACGGTACTTTGCGCGACATTTGGAACTGCTTTTGTGTTGGGGTCTACGCAAGCTGCGTGACGTGCCGACGCGCGCGGTCGGGGATGAAATTGACGAGTCGAGGTTGGGGGTGGAGGGTAGCTGCGAGCCAGCTGTACATGGGTGTACGCCGAGTGGAAGGTCGATGGGGGCGAGGGCGCAGAGTAGCTCTCGGTGTAGCCGAGTGGCGTGGGGAGGCGCGGTCGTGACGTGGCAAGATCACGGGTAAGCGTTCGACTATACGATCGTGAGGACATGGTTTACGGACTTCATGGTGCGACTAATTTGGGCCGACGACGCCAATATTCTGCTAGTGTCGCCTGGTCGCCAGCTGCAAAGTATCGACGTTAGTAAATTCATTAGTGCAATAACTATAGTTGGTCAGAGGTTAAGAGTGAAGCAGCCTCCTTTCCAGCGTTTGCTCTCTTAAAGTGGAAAGAGGTGGGAGGAACTTCCCCTGAACTCTTAACCCGTCACCGACTATGGAGCTCTAAAAATTGTGAAACCTGGTGTATATAGTACTAAGTTAGCTATGAGCATTTCTTTTTAGGGAGTAATCGACCTGTTGGTCCTTTGCATTTTAGCAAGTTAAATTTGATTTTAAACTAAATTCGACTTGCCAGGTTTTATTTGAATGGTTCCATTATGTGCACCGGAGAAATCCACTATGCTCGGGGGCTTTGGGAATTCGTATGAAGGAAAAAAATGTTCGTACAATGCAGAGTTGCTGTAACTGAGATCCTATAAGTCATTTCAGCCACGGCTCAAGCTAACGAGCTCTATAAGTGCCTTTTAAAATAATTATAAAATATTCATCGAAATCCCGGAGGAAGCCCCTGAGGAGATCGCTTTCATCCCGCTTTCGCTGGGGCTATCGAAGACAAAATTTTAAATATCGTTTAATTTCGTGATTCCCGTTGGACGCCAAGTGATGTTTCGACGGGAATCGCGATCAACGGCGCAGTTCATGCATTGGTGTGTTCGAGAAGTGTTACAGGCGTAGTGATTCGCTGGCCTGGCGATCTGTGCGCGATATCGCCTCAGAATACGCAGTTGTCTTCCTGTAGATTGTACCGGAATGCGCATCCGTTACGACGGCGTATCCGCCTGAAGTTCGTAGCGGATTCCCGCAGTTTTTGTCTCGCTTATCTGCGACGCGATATCGAAGCGAATAGCATAACGCGCGGTTGTTCTCGCAGGTATATTGCATCGTGAGAAAGCATTTCGTTATGTCCACATCTGTGGTATTTGTTTCTGTGACATGCAAGTTTGTAGCGTATTATCGTGTTTTTTGTCCGCGATCTTTGCACGTGATATCGGTTTTGACAGGTTAGATTGTAGCGGGTTCCCTCGCGCTTATTGTACCCAAACAGACCATATAAGCCCGCGATTTATGGTATCTACGTCTTTACATGCAGTTCTATGGCCGAGCGCAGTCTCGCACCATGAAACGCTGACCCGTTGCGTCGGCTACCATGTATCTTTTCCCGTGACAGTTGGTGAGTTTGCAATTGCTGCGGTGTTTATCGACGGTGGAACGGCATCCGTTTTGTCAGCGACTATGGCATTGCCTCAGTTGCGGGTTTGTAGCAGGTGTGCCCCCGCTGCTATCACACTTACAAGTTTTTGCTGTGGCATCCTGAGATAGCCCACCCGATGTTTTTCACCATTTATCTTCATTTAGGTGTATGCCCTCTTACGTGGATTTTACGGTAGTCTTCAACCAGAAATCAATAGCAAAAAGAGCACATATGTTCAAAATATCAAAGACACGCAAATGACTAACACATTTTCGAGTCTGCAAGGGCAAATTATAGTTAAAACAAAACTGTTTCTTTTTATATAGCCCATACCCAGTTTATAGTCCACACATAAAAATATCTCACACACAGCACACCTTGAGACGTTTGTGCTTTTGTTAGCGTGCAAAGAAGCTTCTGTCGTACGGAAATCATTGTCACAAAATCTGCCTTGTCGTAATGAACGGTCTTGAAAAAAAAAATCCTTTTATTACCCACATTGCACAAAATTTTAACTTTTAAACGTGTATAGTCCGTGAACTGTATTCTGGAAAATGGGGTGTTTGGGCTGCGAGCCAGAGCTAGGTAAATTGTTCTTGCAGCCTTTCGAGACACACCGCTTAATACTGTGTGCTCTTGTTTGCAGCGTGGACATCACCGAGGTGCATCCCTTCGACATACTGAAGGAACAAAGAAGGCGACGAAACCCCGGATAGAGTTAACACACACTATTTACCGCGCACAATTAACGGCGAGATAACCGTCACACACACAACGAAGAATCTTCCATGAGGTCGCGGGAGGAACAACCGGGACGCCGCTGCCGTACGGCCGTCCCGCCAACCCGCAAGGTCATCACGCACAAACAACCTTGTACAAACTAGGGTCGGTCTAATGCAGTGCAACGATCTGTGTCGTAACTAGTCAGAAGTGTCGCGATAAACCACGCAACCTTTTTTTTATTATTATTATTATTTTATCGAGATTCTTTAATCAGTTCCTTCTCTCGTTTTCGTTTTACGTCCGTTTCTAACGCATTCGGGACTCGCACCTATTCCACGAAGCACTTTTAACGTTTTATGCGCATTGTTTTGTTCTGGAGGGACGTCGATGACTCGGTTCGCTCGACCGGCTCCTTGTTCGCGGAAACCGACGCCAAAACAATATTGGCGTCGTTGGCGACGTAGTGCTAAGGTCGACGGGCAGGCATCCAGATCCGAAAGCGACGCTCTAAAGTCTTACACCGTTTCATGTTGATTTTATTGCAGATTTTATTTTTGGGCATTTTGAGGTCCAGCGAAGCTTGCGCATTGAAAAATGTTGGCTAAAGAGGAGTGGTCTGGTAACTCTATACTTGACTAGGCCCAATTCATATTTTGGGCGTCTTGCGGTGCTCTCTAACCGACCGGTTTTACTTTTTAAGTGCTCCCTGGGATACAGTCTCGGGCATTAACCATAGGGGTCGGTTGTAAGACGTGGCGGTCGTTGTGATAGCAAAGTGCTGGAACAAGAAGAAACGCACGCTCAACTTTCTTTAGGGTACCCCTAAAGCATTGCGTTAGACTGAATGTGGATCCCGGCCCGACACAACGTCACTGCGAACCGACATTACCGCTTGAACGCCGAGAAAAGAGTGATGTGCATGGAGTGTGTGGAGAAGCTGCAAAAACGATTTAGACTGAGTTTCCACGCCTTGTTCTTTCAGTCGCAGTAGGTCAACACTATTTCACCGAAAATCATGCCTTTATGTCAAGTTCAGTATGTGGTTTCCTGCATTTCAAGCTTTGCCATCACTTTTTAGTTCTATGTGCACGAACGAAAGATGTGCTCTTTATTTACCACTGCATAGCTGTGCTAGATACGTTGTTTTTTCCCCATTTCACTATTTTGGGCTTTTAAATGTGCTACAATTTTAGTTGTAGATTTTTAAACAGTTTTACTAGGTGCCTTTTCAAATGCCAACGAACTGCACCGTTTAATAAAGTTAAAATCATAATTTCTTATTATTTCTGTTCGCACTTTTATCGCTGGAAAAGGATGTTGTTTTGGAAACCGTGCGAAGGGTCGAGTGGCCACCGCATAGATGTGAAAACTTGGAAAAGTGTTGTCACCCCATGTGCATGTTTTCTACCGAACGTCGACTGTAGAACATTTGTCCACGCTTGTGGCTTCCGTCTCGGCTGCGCCGAGCTCAACGCCTCGACCACGTCCTGCGAAGAAAACGCATCCATAGTTCTTGAAATTGTTGCGAAAGAGTCGAACGATTTGTACAGTTCTAATAATGATTAAGATGATTTTATACTTACAATAAATATGAGTTAGGTGAACTATAGTGTCTTGTTTTGTTTGTGCGAAGTAGCGGGAACACGGGTGGGAATTTTGGTGCGGAAGAACGTACAACAGTGCTGGACCCTATCTACGCGAACCAGACGTAATGGGACACAAAGCAGACGAATAAAAGTTGGTTTATACATTCACGTTTCAGTGCGATCGAGTGTGCTTTTGCCTGCTCGTAAACGCTCGTGACAAGAGAGTATTGTGAGAATTTTCGAGCCAGCGTTCTGCCTGCTGCCGAAAATGAGTGACAAAATAATGTTGCTCGTCGGTTTGTTAAACGTTATTGCGTTGCCGAGATTCAGTTACCGTCCTGCAAATGTAACAAAATACCGTTGCCGTAACATCTAGGATCTCGTGAATATTGCTTTTGCATTCCTTTAGAATTCAACATTGTTTGGCATCAATAAGTCACTGATATTTTCTGTTATCTTTATTTCCTTATTTTTGGGCACTCAAAGGCATTACAGAGGGGAGGAACAAAAACAAATTACGGTAATAAGATATAAGCGAGTCCAGTAGAAAATTGCAGTGAACACGTGAGCAGTTGAGGATTAACAAAAATGATTGGTTATTACAAGTCTAAATTAATTGGCTGATGGTATGGATACTAAAGATGCGGGAAGGCATCTTTAGTGTCCATACCATTGATTCCCAAAGCGTCATTCGGATGACGTTTTGGGAATCGAGTCGATGCTGGCATTGATGCGACTGGGATGAATTCCGGCTTCGAATTGATGGTCAGTGCGAGGGGAAATAGACGGAGGAGGAAGTTTATCTCTCTGAGCAGAGTTAGAGTAGTAAAGTTTATGAAAAAGACAAACGAGATATTTTGCGAAGTAACGAAAGAGGAAGAGAGAGGTTAGTGTTGATAGACGTTACACTGGCTGTACGACAATAGTTGGAGAACATAAAAGGTGCAGCCTCATGGTTGAGACAAGAGAGCAGTGTGGCCAGCATTCCAGGTTTGCAACTTCCAGGAGGGTGGTACTGCAGTGTAAAAATAGTGCTCCCTAGCTGCTGGGTGGTTGACTTGCTGAACAAGGGTACTTGCTTACCCTTTCCTGACGTAAAGAATCGAGTACAGCTCTTATATCACTCATATTTTAAAGAATGCAGATCCAGCCTCGCACTGCTTTTTTGCAACAATCATCCAGATGACAGCCATTTTGATAGGAGCGTATTTCAATTTAGAACATACTGTTAAAGCTGGCGTTGGCAATTATATGATCAGTATGAGTTTACCATGTACATGTTAGAGGTAACGTGGACACCAGGATATTTGTTTGAAGTCACGAACTGCAAGGGGGAAATACCAAGATAGTAAACATTGGTTAAACTTTTACATAGCGATTTTATCAGTCTTTTTTATATTATTTTTACTTTGCTTTTCTGGGGAAGGATTTTTGAAATCGATGTTGCAGAGAAGAAAATATTTTCCCTGTGTGCAGTTTACAGAATGCGACTTAATTTGTTAAGCTTAAACGACAAAAATAATTTCCATAGGTCGATATCGTGAAGCAGTAATGTAAAATACTTTATTGGTCAGTCATTAAAACCTAATGAGTATGTTTCTAAGAAAGTAATGTGTTACCAGTAACATTGTTAATTGTAATGTGTTATTTCCAACACTGTTTCAAAACACGGTAAAAGAATTGTTCATAACGAGGGGTGTTTCTATGAATATTTTCAAAAATTTCTACAAAGTATAGGGTGAACGTCAGATTGAAAAAACGCTAATGAGCAAAAAAATTTAGGAAAAATGTACTATAACTCTTTTTTTTTTAATTTGTGAAACTTGCTGTGCCGATGTTTTCGAGTGCCTGCCTTCCGCCTCAATACACAAGCAAAAAATGTTGTGCCAGATTGTTATCCTGTGATTCTGAATATCATGTTCATTTTTTCCCGCGAGAAAAACACGAAGCCTCCGGCTTGTCGTTACGTCATAACATACTGTTGATGTTCCTTTATTTAACCCTGAGAGTTTGGACAACACAGAAGGCCAGTGGCCCGTACCCGTAGGTCTGTGAGTGCCACGCAGCAGTGGCGTCACAAGGGGGGGCGGGGGCGGACCGCCCCGGGTAGGGCCTAGGGGGTGTCGCGGCGGGCCACGGGGGGGGGGGGGAGCGGGCACGCGAGAGCGGGGGGGGGGGGGGGGGTCGCGCGGGACACGCGTGGCGAGGGGGGGGGGTGTCCGGCCGGCCACACGGGGTGCCGCCGACCCCCGTGACGCCACTGCATGCAAGACATACACACACACTCACACATGCACACACACATGAATAAATAAGAATGAAAACGAAATGGGAAGGGCGGGAGGCAAGCGTAGTAGGCGGGAGGGACGCACAGCGCCCCTGCAGAACTCCTTTACATTTATCTCTCCCTCCAGGCAAGTGTCCAGGACACTGGCTTGCGTACGCCAGGCGCGTGTCGCTCGTGTGTGCAGTAAGGCACCTGCAGAGCCGTATATTAGGAGAGTTTGGACAATAGGCGGAGCAAAGGCCGCCGCCAGCGCCGAAGATTCCCTCCACGCTTAGAGCGTAAACTAAATTTGTGACACAGCGTCGACCAATCAGGAGACCTCTACTCCATCTCACAAATATCTGCAGTGAAGACAAAGGCACAGGCGCGTGAGCCTAGCTCAGCGAAACGCTTTTGTTTGTACGAGACCTCGTGCATAGGAGGCACTTTCCAAAGCCACGCGCTCGTGCCCATGCCTTTGTCTGCACTGCTAGAACAGCGTCCTGAGACTGGCTGAAAGAAAACAGTGCAAAGGGTGGGGTGCGCGAGCGTCTTGAGACGCGGAGTTCCGCTCGGCACGGCTCAAATTATACTTCGCTTCACTTTATCTGTGAGCGAAGCCAAAGGTAGAAGCGCGAGACCAGCGCTTTTTGCGTTTCTCCCCAGCTCGCGCGCTCGAGCAAAGCCTGAACGCACGGACCTTCCGTGCTCGCGCTTCCAGTTTTGCCTTCGCTCGCACATAAGGTGAAACGAAGTATAGTCGTGTCCCATATTTAGATCACACGACCACCGCTAGGGGCTGTTTCGCGGCCTGTGGTTGGCCCCGAGATGCTCGCCTATCCAAACCAATGTATGGCCAAACTCTCTCAATAAACGGCTCTGGGCACCTGTAGTGTGCAGCGCTGCCTGGAACCACCGTGCCTGGAACTAAAGTGAACTACTGGAACGCGTCTTTGACAAGTGGCGTAGCCAGGGGGAAGCTTCAGCGCTATCTACGACCAACCACCAGGATCGCGACTCCCGACAGCGTGGCATTACACTCCGGCTTTTGTGACGTCATTTGTGGCAACTTTGGAACCACTTCTGATGGCGTGTGGGCGGGGTACGACGCTAAACCCACCAGTCGGAGACGCGCTGCGGGCATCATAGCTTGCCCATAGAGTTATTAACAAGTATTTTGGAATAACTTTATGACCTTGCCATACCCGCTCTGGCGCCAGTCGTGGCGTCTTTTTCTGACATTTTGAAAACAGCGAGAGTGCGCATGCATAGCTTTGATGGGCGTTGAAGAAGCGCGAAAGCGGACGTTCCGGAAAGTCATTTTACGCTTCGGGAAGGACGAACTTCAGCGATACTTTGAAATATCTTTTTTTTTTTTTCAGCCTAAGTTTGAAGGAAAAAAAAACGATCTTGATATTTGTGATCCTGGAGGCCAAGTGAAGATGATTTAAGTGTTTACACTTACACAGAACTGCTGCAGCTTCCTTTGATGTGTGAAACACTTTGCGGGTCGCAAGTTCGTCTGCTTCTTGCGCTGGGGTGTCGATGACATAGAGTTATTATAATGTACGCTAGAGGTTCAACTGGCGCTAGTGTGCTGACGCAAATTGAAGCAGACAGCAACCAGTCCAAAATTGACTTCCGGTAATGCATTTCTATGGGAAAAAGTGAGTGCATTTTCTCCCTGCGCTCGGTCATAAGAGCAAATATTCCAAATAATTCGTACGTACTAGGTAGCTTAAAACATTTCTCAGTCAGGCCGACGAAATAATTGGTCAGTTACGGCGTTTTTCTTTCAAATTCATCGCATTAAAAACGGTGCTAAAACGGCTTCGTACGTGTATTTTTGTGCACTGTCGGACACTGTTAGCGCGAACACGACGTCGGGGCTTTTCAGCGTGGGGGATATACGTGCCAAACGAACGAAGAACATCTGGAAATTAAGAAAGACGGCAAGAACTACGCAGTAACACTGGATCAGTAACTACACGTGCATGTAGGATCAAAATAAACTGAAGGCCACGTAATCTATTCCGATTTTAAATAAGAAAGTACCGCTTTATTCTTTCTGCTCTGAGCGAAGCTGCTTGTTCTACGTTCAAAATAGCACCCGCACGCTCGAAATCTTTGAGAACAAGTGCCCGATAAAAGCTGCCCGGCAGAGAAAACAATACGAAGAGACACCTTCCATAGCCCACGGACTTTATTCTCTACGTTTTGAATGTTTTTATCCGCTCATGCACGGCGGGGTCATTTTCATATAGTGACAGGACTGGCATATTATCAATATATAAGCGTCACCGGAATGCTGGCGAGCCTTGAACACACACTATATTCCTTTCGATTGTAATTTTGCTTCGAATCGTCGCTTGTTTTTACACACCTGCTGCGGAACACACGTTTAAGACTGAAATGTAGCGAAGTTAAACATCGTTCACTGATGAAGAAAAATCCGCTAACTAAAGCAATTACACTTTCACAGTGTTAATCAAGGTACATACTATTCGGTACGACCCAAATAACCAAAGTGTTCCGTGTTATTTTTCGGCGAAGAGGCAAAATGCACGCGCGTTTTCCCATAGGAATGCACAGGAGCACCGCAAAAGTAGACTGGTTGCTGTCTGCTTCAATTTGCGTCACGGAAGTCGCATAGACACTAGCGCCAGTTGAACCTCTAGCGTACATTATAATAACTCTATGGTCGATGATATCAGAGTCAGACCTCCGAGCTCTTATTGGCTGATTGAGAAAAAAAAAGATTAATAAAATAGTGGGCAGACCTAGGTCCACCCACCATCCTTTCAATCAAAGCCAATCAGAGCTCGTCGTTCTTCTGACGTCACCGCAACCCCTGTGCAAGAAGCAGCAGACGACCAAGAAGCAGAAAGGACAAAACTGACTCTCCACTCTTCTCGATTTTCTCCTCGCTGTTTCTTCTACAAGTGGAAAAAGGAAATAACCCCTCCTTTTTACGTCGCCGTTTAGGATTAGAAAAGATTAGTCTAGCGGCCAGTTAGTAATCGCACAAAGAAATGCAGAAGCCCCACCTTCCTGCTTCCCCCTTCTTGACGCTACCCTTCACTTTGACCCTCGGACTTCCAAGTACCGACGACAGTGCCGTGGGTGCTACGTGCTCGTCGGAACAGTCATACGCCTATCTTTGTCCACGTCGTTACGCCCCGGCCCATATACTGAGGCGATGAAAGCGAAACGCGTCTCAGCTTTGGGCTGAACAGAGGATAAACTAGAACTAAAGAAAGCCAAGCCTCTATCTCGCATGCTGGCTTCTGCTCGCCCCATCGCGTTTCTCACGTGGTTTGTTCATTTCAACAATTGTCTAGAAAACGTTTTACCGACAAGGGAACATCGACAACTTTTTCCTGAAAGATAATTTTTTTTGCCTTTAATTTTGAGAGCGAAATATGATTCTTTACTGTTTCAGCAACCGCATTAAATACTCAAACTGACAAATTTTTACGAATACCTAGTTTTAACAAGTTTCACGATTTAAAAATAATTAGAAAAATTGAAATTGATCACGCGAATACATCACTCTATCATAACCAGTATATAGCGAATCACAATCGTAAATAGCCCACTAAATATTCCCGAAATCCATACTTAGCGAAATCCAGGAAAGTACGTGACCGCAGAAATGAAGTCGTCTAGAGTACACACAACAAACGTTAAAAGTCTATGAACCTTTATCGCATGTTCTTCTCAAAAACAAAGAATGCGGGGCGGCGGCCTAAATGAAAACACATAAAGGACGAGGCGACCGGGGAAGAGCACCAGCTTAGCGTTTCCGGCTGAGGTTGGCACGACGATGTTTGACCCTCTTCTAAACGAAGCAAACGCTCAAAAGGAAGATGATTCACAATATGCCATGACCATGAAAACCCTCCTGTGCCTCTCCGAGACACCTCGGTATCCGCGCACAACCCCTTAGGAAAGACGGCTTGCAATAACATGTGAGTCGTCGTCATATATTGGTGGCATATCTGCGCTCTTGAACATGCACCGTGCCGCCAAAACTTAGCTCGGCGCATAATAAAAATAAAATAATAATAATTATACGAATACACACCAGCAGCATCACAACGCCGCAGGCCCTAAAAAAAAAAAGATTTCTGAGCTGACAGCGCTGTGGGAGTTACGCACTCGCCGGACCAATCAGCCGCCTCCCTTTCATCATTTGACCCCGCTTTCTGCGCGTGTGTATGGACGAAAGCGTAATCACGTGGCTAGAAATAGGCATGGGACTGGCCCGACGAGCACGTACCTTCCACCGTACTGTCAGCTTAAAAACATTAAAAAAAAAAACCTTCCTGAAAAAAAAGAGAGAAAAAAAAAAAAGAACTCGCGAGTTTGTCACAGAATTGCCCGAAGAGCTATCCGCGAATCCGAGTCAAACGAGAGCAACGGCACCTTTCGGTGCTCATTTCCTGCCAGTCTGACTAATCCCTGACGTTCAAGTTTGGGGGTTTATAACCCTCTTAGCATGCGAGAAGGACGCAAAGAATGGAGAAAAAAATTAGAAGAAAATTGGTTTGGAAAATGAAGGAAAGGAGATAAATCTTCTGTCAGGAAGAATACATTTTTGCGCGTCGGGCTTTAACCTGTCACCAAAGAAGTTACATGGATGAAGAACTCCTTACTTTGCGTAAATATCATTTCGATAGCAGGCTGCTCGTTCAAAGACCCATCAAGTGCTAACGCACGTCTCGCAGAACTCAATCCTACCCCATCCTCAACCGTGTAGATCTGACGTCTGCAGTTGTGCATCACAAGCGCGTGATCAACATTTGGGATGGTCGAGACGCAAAAGTCGACACGTGACTTTCCTTAGCATAATGATGGAAATGTTGGAGGGAAAGGAATCTAACTGCATAGATCCGCGTATATCAGTCCGTCTCCGAAAAACCCAGCTCGTGTTAGATTATTGTTACTATGTTATTTTAATGAAAACTCTGGGTAAATCTGCAAATCGTTTCGTAAAATAAAATGAAAAAAAAAAGATACAGCAAGGGAAAAACGGGTGTTTATAGGAGTGTAAAAACAAGCGTTGCTAATAAAAAAAAAAGTATTATTTGTTTATTTTAATTGCTATTTTTTATCAAACTTTTTTTTTTTTTTTTTTTGCGGTTGCTACAGGCATTTGTAAGGTTCCATTTCAAGCTGCCGAGCGCGATCATTGGAAAAGGCAGTTGCCAAGAGATTTCTGAGAATTCAAATACTCCCGGGCGAGAGCGTCTGTTACTTCCATTGCCCAGAAGATGGCGCCACCAATAAAACCTCTACGAAAATAAACTACCTGCGCTGGTAGCGCCATCTAAACTCGAGCTCTTCAAGTAAAAGGTGATGCGCGAGTTCGTCTTTGAGCGTACAATTTGTCTTTTTGTCTGTTCCCTATGAAAGGTTAATTCTAAGTTTCAAGTAAGAGATAATATCCTTAGCTTTATCCATATTGGATAAAGACTTTGCAATTGCGTTCGAGATTGCTTGAAGAAAGAATACTCGTAAGACGCAGCCAATGTCACCGGGCTCATAAGAGGGCACCAGCCGAAGTGGGTGGGATCTTCCGACGTTTGCTGCTTCGTGCCTTAAACTAATGAGTAAGGAAAATAACGAGCCGGATTGACGCCCGGCTCTCCACACTCGCAATGTGGTAGGAATTTTTGCAGGGGTACAGGTCGTCCCAGGGGCGTCCCGCCTACTTTCGCGGGATGCCCGGGTGTCTGCGATCTGCCCGTACCCCAACAATCGTCAATCAAAAATT
>JAZHYW010069251.1:0-13738 GCA_037355805.1 Ixodes ricinus
TTTTTTATCTGGCATACGTTTGCATCCGGTTATTATTTATCATTTTTTAATAGGAAACACTGCGAAATTAATCTCTGAATTTCGGAGAATTGGGGATTTACGAAAAATAGACTCCGATAAACACCGAATTTTCGCTAAAAAATAAACTCCGAAAAACACCCTCCGAATTTCACGAAAAATAAACTCCGAAAACACGGAGCCCTACTTATGACAGACTGCAGCAGACGCTACGAGCCATCCTGGGCCATTCAGCACCGTCAATGTATCGTGCGACCACACATCTCGTCCTGTCGTTGCACCCCTCCCGAAAGTCTCGTGACACTTGCGTCGCATTCGACTGGCTCCAACGGCTCGTAGCCTTTTCCACGGTTTGTCGTAAGGTGGAATGCACCGTAATTGCAAGAGAAGTCATTTGAAATAATAACGCCCTAGTGTATGTATTCAAGGACGCTGTCGAGCGTGCGTCTGTCGAAGCTGTGGTGACGTGCCAAGCAGGGAGGTTTCTAAGCGTGATTGACGCGTGTGAACTCGGAGGAGTTTGTATTCATCTTCCACACCTTTTAGATAGGCATATATTTGGTTTTCAGTTGGTCATTGGGGGAATGGATACTGCTACGCATGGGGCTGCAGGCTTTCGGACAAAACCAAAAGGAACCCACAGAAGACTTGCTGGCAAACGTTTTGTCAATCCCGATTTGTCAGAAAAACTGCAGTATGCCACCATAATAACAGCCAGAACAAATCTGGGACCGCAGATTAGTTTTAGCGGGACACTGGGCCAGTGGTTCAAAGAGAGGCCACTCCAGTTCTTTCTAACCCCGTGGAATTACCTAACTAACGTGAGAGCTTTGTCGTCAAGACTTGGTCTGCAAGTCAACCTCTGGGCTATTAGAAAAGTCAATACCACGTACGAGACAGTGCTTGCAACTGCTCCGTTTTGTATGCAGATACTGTTTTATTTGAGAGTTGAAATAACCGGTGTTGCAGCAATATTAATACATTACATGCCAGAATCGGAGCACTTGGAATATAATGAAAATTAACTCTAATAACTTGGAAAAGAGTTACACATAGAAGGGCAGAACAAGTCCTTCTATGCGTAATTTTGCAAGATTTTAGACCACACTTGGCCGCTGACATTGTCCGTCTGTCAGCGACTGCGGTAATTTCTAAAGTTTATTCGCAGAATCGTAGTAAAGCCAGGATAAGCCCGCGTCTTTTGACAGGCGAGCTGTTACTATGTACAGTTTTTGTCTGTTGCCCATCACGGGGGTGCAGCATAAATGTTCCTTCGCGAGGAGCTGATTCGGGGGATGCTGCAAGTGGAGGTCGGCGAACGCTTCACGGCGGCGCAAGTCCTTGGGCATCCCTGGCTGGAACACGTGAGTAGTGCAGGATTCGGGGGTGGAGAGAGATTTTGCATTTCGAAAGTCGCCGCTATAAATGATGGCAGTGCGATCAGACTTACTCGCATAATTGACACACTTTTTTTTTTTTCCTGGTCGGAAGTCATTTATTGGGGTGCGACAATTGCACAGGGTAAATTTCCCGAAGAAACGAGGGATGGGTGTTCCGACATTAGACCCAGTTAGAGAAACAGTTTCATTTTGTTTTGCTAAGTACGTGCTGTTATTCAGAATCTGTTGCAAGGTCGCCGTCGGCACCTGTGGATGCTGCATTGTCTGTGGAGTTTTCCTCATAGTTCCACATGGCGTCGTCTTCCGTGCCGTGTAGAGCATTTGAAACTCGTTTCCTTGAAGCTCTCGACCGCGACAGCCGCCGTAATCTCTTCCTTGGCCGTCAAGATCGTCTCACGAAGCTGCGTAATCGACGACTTTTGGATCTTGCCTCGCCGTGTCGGCGTGTGGTTGCCCGCAGCCATTCATTTCATGTAGAGCCACCCTGCGTGGCTCTGTGCGTAGGAAGCCACCTCGCAATGTCTGTGCAAAGCTCGTGAAGTTTTTCACGGAATCTGCCGGAACCAACTTCCTGCACCTTTGACAGCCAGTCTTTTGTCGGCTCTGCAAACAACCATTCGTTTTCTTGCATGTGAACAACGATTCCATCGGCAGATTTTCTTTGGGCTGCGTCTTTCTGTTGAGAACGACGTACGGCGGTAGTTTGTACCTGCCGGCGGTAACTGCCAACGTCGCCGTGCACAGTCGTTTCTCGGCGCCGGACGTTTGCGCGATAATGTTCTCGGCTCCTTTTGCGTTGACAGCCGTGTTTCTGGCCACGTGGGGTTCAGTGGCATTTGGTCCGTATTTCCTGTCTGTGAAGGACTGAAGGACTGATTTCCTGTTTGTGAGGACCGTCATTCAATGACGAAACCGTGAAAATCTAAAAACCTTGTCCTTGTAACCCGGTTACAAGCTTGCACGTCCATGTGAGGGAGTAAATTCCTTCGCGCAAAGCTGGTCATCTACCTGTTACTTGCCTCGAAGTCAGTGGCTGACTTGCAAACATTTGAATCTGTTCATGAAAACACCGCAGAGCCATCGTTCGTTAGGCTGGCCATCTAGTGCATCACGCTTCCACCTTTGGGAATTTACCACATCTGGCTTCCCGGAATGCTGGGCAGGATTGCCTGGCTCCCGCGTGGTCGTCTTCTTGCTCTGCCAATACAGCACCCTAACTTCTCTCGCACCCAACTTCCTTCCTGCGGCATGGTTTTCGTGCTCTTCTGTGCATCTGGTCGCCTTGAGCTTGAACTCGTGCCTGTAATTTGGACATTCGCTCTTCTTGAGTTTGTTGCTTCCTGTGCCCACGACTAGTGAGAGTCGAAACCTCTGAACACCACGCGTGTGGTACCCGCAACGAGGTGTCTGATGATAAGATTAGGCGGCTTGCCACTTCTCGCTCCGATTCATGCTTTCTCGACTTCGTTTTTCCCTTTTCTTCCTGAGCGGAGGGAGAGCGTGCTCGTCTGCCCATAGTTTTTCATCTCGATAGCACATGGCTAATCAGTTGTGTCAGTTGTCAGTTGTCACCCTTCACCTTTCACGTAGCTTGAGCGTCTTAGGGTGCGTTAATTATGTGGGGGAGGAAAGGAAGGGACTCTTTTTATGCTAAAGGGGGCTAGCGTTAATTATGCGAGTATACGGTATGTACGGGTTGTTCCAGTTAGCATGCATCTAACTTTAAGAAATAAAATGGAGCTCCCTGCGCAAATGAAATCAACAGCACATTATTAGCGAGCATCTTACAAAAGGGCCAGTGGTTCTTTTATTGTGCCTAATTATTTAACTAATTGAGAGAAATTAGCTGATTTTCTTCATGTTGATCTAAGAGGAGGTATCAATGGACTTTTTGCAAAGCATGCAGCGCTGTCTGCGGCGCCAAAGGAATGTTGGGAACTCGAGGTATGATTGGTTGTGGCAGATGACAGGGGCGACCTTATAGGTGAGGATGAATCGGTGCAACAGGCGAGCAACTGCGCTACCTTTTAGATCTCTCTAGTGTTGCGTGCAGCATGTTGGGCTTTCTGCAAAAGGTCTATTGGAAAGTTTTAGGGCCTCTCGAGAAACGTCCAAACGAGGTGCTAGCAACATGATATGCCTTGCATTCTTCTTTCCGGCTTAAAAAGAAAGCCAACGAAGCATAGAAAATATAGTCAAATGCCTTTATAATGAAGCCTGTGGGACCGGCAAAATCTTTGGTAGTACAGGTAACTTTGTCATAGTACAGTCGCCAAACAATCTTTCGGACTAGGAGGGGACTACAAAATTGTCCGAATAATCAAGCGGTCCAAAAAATTTATTTCAGCCAAAATATCAAATTTTCGCGCATATTCCGCTGCGTAACGGCCACTTTCCACTTGCGTGATGTCAATTTTAAGTTCTTGTGCAACTTCTGCTTAATATTGTTCACTTTTCACTTGTTAGTTGATATGTTTGATCATGGTGCTGCACTTTGTCGGCGCACTCGTTGGCATCAAACAGCGAAGTTGAAGTTGGCACTATTTGGTACTATTTGGCGACAACATTTAGTCTACCAAGCTCGCTTCAATTTTAAGCCTGTCGGCAAAAACCTTCGTGCTCAAAGGCCACAAGAACGGCTGACAGCCGCTCTTCTGGTGGTGACACTCGAAAACGCGGACCACGAGAAGAACTGGAAGAACCTTAAGAATGGGCAGACGGCGGCCATGTTGGCTATAGTCGAACCGGAAAACCCGACTATAGCCTCAACCCAGCTTGTTTATTGCGTAGGACGTGGTATCGAGGCTACAGGGCAGAATCAAAACAACCGAAATGGCGGCAACTAAGCTCGTGGCGCTATTGCGGCGGCTGTTTTGTGGCTGTAAACTGAGGAAATCACGCAAATCATGTCCGAAATATCGAGCAATAATCTTTATGACGTCCGAAATTTCAGTCAATGTTAAACATTAACTCTACGGGGTGAGTGACGATTCAACGAAGACTTCTGAATAATCGGACGTGTCCGAAATATCAGCGTCCGAAAAATCGGTCGGCGACTAGTTGGGCGCAAAAAATCTATCGCGTGAAACCTAATTTGTGCCGTCTCATATCGACGTAGCTGCGCGATATTCGAGGTATTTAGGAATTGGTATAGCGCCAAATATAGCGTGAGCGACATCTGGAACGAGGTTTTTGTATATTTACAATTAACTTATCAAAAGGGGGAACAGCACCCGAGTCTGCTAGCGCATAGCAGCTCGGAGCACGCGGGGCAAGAGCTCACTCCTCACAATCCAGGCACCTTGGTCTCGATTACCACTTATTTCACGGCGGTGGCTGTTAGTGCCCCTTCCCAGTAAAACATGCTCACGTTTGAATGAACCGCGCAACAGCATGCCCGCGTGCCGCCAGTGCGCCGCTCTCAGATGCGCTCGAAGGAAAAGCCTGCCTACTGAAAAACCTGGAACTGTCGGAATTTCAAAACATCTGGAAAAGTCTGGAAAAATGCAAATGTAGGCGGCGCAGCGGCACGCGACGATGCGTGGAGGGTGTCGGTACGGCGGCATGGATGGCCTTTGCACCGAGTGACGGCTGCTTGCGCCCTGGGTGTTGGAGGCCAACTCCGCTAGGAGCGGCGGCAGTCCCCATTTTTATGCAACGGGGATTGCAGCGGTTGCCACTCGCAGTGTCGCGTGTTCCGGTGCCCCCTCCCGGCACCATATCTCTGGTGGCCAAAGGTGATCTGGGATGTGCTTTCCCCCTGTTGACTTGGGGCGTTGCGCAGAGGCAGGAGGAGGGCAGCGTGCGGACCTCCTGGCGCATGGACCTGCACCTGGAGGACCGGCCCCGGTCTGCCATCGAGGCCAAGGGGGCTGCCTCTGCCACGGTCAGTTCCACCTGCACGGCACAATTGTCTCTACAGTCTGAGAATAGCAAAAGCAATCTAAAAGTCAACTACCGTAAAATCTCGTAAGGACGCTCATTCGAAGTGCACAGTCGAGTTGCTCAAACGCAGACGTCTCTTTTCCTTTGCCGGACATACCCGAAAAATTTTTGAAGACCCGATAGCGGCGCGTCAAACATCTGAGCATTAAAATGTATCGACAAGGGGCAATGGTACGGCGAAGGTGATCGGCGACTGTGAATCGTGCAACTCGTATACTATGGGTATAAAGACCAAACCGGGAGTGCACCGCACGAAAGGTTTTTTCGAGCTACCGCGGACGAGGAGCACCGCTAGTTCGTCGCAGCTGTGTCGGCAACCCTTTTCCAATTAGACCTTAGCAAAACCGTGGAGATCCGGGCGTCCATCCAGACAGTCCCACCGCAGTTGAGAGCTGCCTTCTCGGTAGCGGATGACGGGGAAGGGCAGACTGGTGCATGCGTCGCAGCTTGCAGAAACATTTTGGCGGGCGGTACCACGTGCCACACGAAGCGGCGTTTTGGCTCATATTGGCTGCGATACTACTTCGTCTCACCCTAACGAGGAAGCTAACACACTAAACATGGAGGCTACAGTCACGCACTAGTCCCTGTGCGGTTTGTTAGTGTTAGTGTCGGGCGGGGTATAGCTGGCTTCCGTACGCTCCCTCGGAATGTAAGGGCATAGACTTTCTTCGTAAGAAGCTCCAACTGTGTATGTGGAAGAAATGCTGACTTGGTTGGTGTGTTCTCTCTTTCAGTCCTGACAGTTTGGAGTGCAGCCTCGAAACACTTCGGGTAAGCTGCCGTCCCGCCGTTTTTATCCCGTTTGTGTCGCATTTTCGTAAGGAACAAGGTAAAGCCTTGCCTACAGCATATCTGCGTGTTTGTAAGAACTGTTTGCATACCACTCATTTTCGTGACGGACGCAGACTTTACCGTACGCGTTGCATACGATAAAAGTGCTGCGCTCGGAAAATATCGGTGTCCGTTTTTTGTCCGACGTTGTCTGCATTGGGGGTTACCAAAAAGCAAAACCTTTATGAGGTAAACCTTTATGAGGTATATGAATGCCGAGCCCAGCCATTGCAAGCGACATTACGCCGCGTTGTTTCGGGAACCGAAACAATTACACCGGTAACTGCTTTTTCCATACATTCCGCTTGCATACTGTACAACATTCCGTATTTACCCGAGAACAGGTAGACCACGAAACTAGGTCGACCCCTATTTATTGAACCCACCAAGAATTAAAAAAAATATTTCAAATATAGGTCAACCTTTTTTTTTATTATTTATTTAGGAGCAGTGGAAAGGAAGGGCAAAAGAAAGAAACAAACCTTTATTTACAGCAGTCTCGGCTAAATCTCAGGGCAATGCCAAAAACTTAATCATCGTCAGAACTTCTGGACATGTCATCGTCGTCCGAAGCTTCGTCAGCTTGGTAGACATCCTCGCAACTCCGCAACAATACCTCACTGACACCGTCCGTTGTAAAATGACACTGCGCAAGAGATAACGAAAGAAGGTGGAGACGGGCAAGCGACGATAAACCAAATACAAATACGCGAGCAACGCCAGAGTTGCCGTGAGCAACACGCGAGCCGCCGCAAGCAACAAGCTAAAGTAACCTCCGTTGTTTTTTTGTTTTGTTTTTTGTGCGCATTTGCGAGGGAGAAGAATGGAGGGCAGGGGCGGATCCAGAATTCCGTTTTGGGGGGGGGGGGCGAAACATTTGTAAGGATACTATTTTCCCATTCTTTCTCGTGCACCGGGGGGTCCACCCATGTTAAATTGCCCTCAGAGAAGGGGGAAAAGGGGGTCGACTTGGTTTGGGGGGGCGGCTGCCCCTGCTGCCCCTTGGATCCGCCACTGATGGAGGGCAAGGTGCATGGCGCCATCGCGTTCCTCTCCGTCCCCTTGCCCAGCGAAGGGAACGCTACAGGCACGATGGCCAAACCCGACGCCCGAGGGATGTGCGCTGAGCGGCGGCCACAGCGGGGGGGGGCTGTCGGTTGCTGCTGTTTCAGTTGTTTTCGTGCACCAAAAGCTTTTAATGCGAATAGCATTCTTTGGATACTTCACGCACTTTTCGCCTATGTATCTATCTATCTATCTGGCTATCTAACCTCTTACGCCGCGGGTCGATAAATAAATAAAAAAGACCGGCGCCGGCTGGGATTCGAACCGTTGACCCTTTGATCAGCAGGCAGACGCGCTAACCACAGAGCTATGAAGGCAGTCATTCAACGCACTCTAAACGGTTGTTTATATCTTTACCATAGACGCGCTTTACAGCGCTGTCACAGCTACCGGTGCGCGCGTTCCATGCACGAGGGCTCATCCGCTCTCGTGAGGCTGAGCACGGCCGCTAGCTCACCCTCTCCCGCGCTCGGGAGAGGGTGATGTAGCGGCCGTGCTCAGCCTCACGAGAGCGGAATGAGCCCTCGTGCATGGAACGCGCGCGCACCGGTAGTTGTGACAGCGCTGTAAAGCGCGTCCTATGGTAAAGATATAAACAAACGTTTAGAGTACCGTTGGTTGAGACTAGCTGAGACGCCAGAAAGTCTGGTCGGTACCATTTTGAGTGTTTGTGCGTATGGCGCGTGCGTTGCTCGCCTTCCTAAGTGACACAAACGCACGTGCTGGGCTGCGGAGATCGTGCGCAGGGCTGTGAAAGTGTCAACAAATTTAGAATCGCCTCAAGAGTGGGCTGGCGTATCTAGAGTGTGCCGGCCACCTGACGAACGCGCATAACTCCGCACCGTTTGATGCTATTCGCATTAACGTAGATAATCATTCCCAAAGGATGGGTTCTGCTGATTTTTTTGAAACAAGAAGCGGCGCGGCTCCACGGCAACGCCGGCTCGGTGATTCGATAGCTCCATGCCCTTGGTAGGGTCGCAAAATTTGGTCGCGAATGTAGGTCGAAATTCTTTGGTCACAATTATAGGTCGACCCTTAATTTTTGACAACATTTCCGGAAAAAAAAAGGTTGACTTATATTCGAATAAATACGGTACTTTGCGCGACATTTGGAACTGCTTTTGTGTTGGGGTCTACGCAAGCGTTTTTGACGGCCGACGCGCGCGGTCGGGGATGAAATTGACGAGTCGAGGTTGGGGGGTGGAGGGTAGCTGCGAGCCAGCTGTACATGGGTGTACGCCGAGTGGAAGGTCGATGGGGGCGAGGGCGAGAGTAGCCTCGGTGTAGCCGAGTGGCGTGGGAGGCGCGGTCGTGACGTGGCAAGATCACGGGTAAGCGTTCGACTATACGATCGTGAGGACATGGTTTACGGACTTCATGGTGCGACTAATTTGGGCCGACGACGTCAATATTCTGCTAGTGTCGCCTGGTCGCCAGCTGCAAAGTATCGACGTTAGTAAATTCATTAGTGCAATAACTATAGTTGGTCAGAGGTTAAGAGTGAAGCAGCCTCCTTTCCAGCGTTTGCTCTCTTAAAGTGGAAAGAGGTGGGAGGAACTTCCCTGAACTCTTAACCCGTCACCGACTATGGAGCTCTAAAAATTGTGAAACCTGGTGTATATAGTACTAAGTTAGCTATGAGCATTTCCTTTTAGGAGTAATCGACCTGTTGGTCCTTTGCATTTTAGCAAGTTAAATTGATTTTAAACTAAATTCGACTTGCCAGGTTTTATTTGAATGGTTCCATTATGTGCACCGGAGAAATCTCACTATGCTCGGGGCTTTGGGAATTCGTATGAAGGAAAAAATGTTCGTACAATGCAGAGTTGCTGTAACTGAGATCCTATAAGTCATTTCAGCCACGGCTCAAGCTAACGAGCTCTATAAGTGCCTTTTAAAATAATTATAAAACATCTAGTCTTCAACCAGAAATCAATAGCAAAAAGAGCACATATGTTCAAAATATCAAAGACACGCAAATGACTAACACATTTTCGAGTCTGCAAGGGCAAATTATAGTTAAAACAAAACTGTTTCTTTTTATATAGCCCATACCCAGTTTATAGTCCACACATAAAAATATCTCACACACAGCACACCTTGAGACGTTTGTGCTTTTGTTAGCGTGCAAAGAAGCTTCTGTCGTACGGAAATCATTGTCACAAAATCTGCCTTGTCGTAATGAACGGTCTTGAAAAAAAAAATCCTTTTATTACCCACATTGCACAAAATTTTAACTTTTAAACGTGTATAGTCCGTGAACTGTATTCTGGAAAATGGGGTGTTTGGGCTGCGAGCCAGAGCTAGGTAAATTGTTCTGCAGCCTTTCGAGACACACCGCTTAATACTGTGTGCTCTTGTTTGCAGCGTGGACATCACCGAGGTGCATCCCTTCGACATACTGAAGGAACAAAGAAGGCGACGAAACCCCGGATAGAGTTAACACACACTATTTACCGCGCACAATTAACGGCGAGATAACCGTCACACACACAACGAAGAATCTTCCATGAGGTCGCGGGAGGAACAACCGGGACGCCGCTGCCGTACGGCCGTCCCGCCAACCCGCAAGGTCATCACGCACAAACAACCTTGTACAAACTAGGGTCGGTCTAATGCAGTGCAACGATCTGTGTCGTAACTAGTCAGAAGTGTCGCGATAAACCACGCAACCTTTTTTTTTTATTATTATTATTATTTTATCGAGATTCTTTAATCAGTTCCTTCTCTCGTTTTCGTTTTACGTCCGTTTCTAACGCATTCGGGACTCGCACCTATTCCACGAAGCACTTTTAACGTTTTATGCGCATTGTTTTGTTCTGGAGGGACGTCGATGACTCGGTTCGCTCGACCGCTCCTTGTTCGCGAAACCGACGCCAAAACAATATTGGCGTCGTTGGCGACGTAGTGCTAAGGTCGACGGGCAGGCATCCAGATCCGAAAGCGACGTCTAAAGTCTTACACCGTTTCATGTTGATTTTATTGCAGATTTTATTTTTGGGCATTCTTGAGGTCAGCGAAGCTTGCGCATTGAAAAATGTTGGCTAAAGAGGAGTGGTCTGGTAACTCTATACTTGACTAGGCCCAATTCATATTTTGGGCGTCTTGCGGTGCTCTCTAACCGACCGGTTTTATTTTTAAGTGCTCCCTGGGATACAGTCTCGGGCATTAACCATAGGGGTCGGTTGTAAGACGTGGCGGTCGTTGTGATAGCAAAGTGCTGGAACAAGAAGAAACGCACGCTCAACTTTTTTAGGGTACCCCTAAAGCATTGCGTTAGACTGAATGTGGATCCCGGCCCGACACAACGTCACTGCGAACCGACATTACCGCTTGAACGCCGAGAAAAGAGTGATGTGCATGGAGTGTGTGGAGAAGCTGCAAAAACGATTTAGACTGAGTTTCCACGCCTTGTTCTTTCAGTCGCAGTAGGTCAACACCATTTCACCGAAAATCATGCCTTTATGTCAAGTTCCGGTATGTGGTTTCTGCATTTCAAGCTTTGCCATCACTTTTTAGTTCTATGTGCACGAACGAAAGATGTGCTCTTTATTTACCACTGCATAGCTGTGCTAGATACGTTGTTTTTTCCCCATTTCACTATTTTGGGCTTTTAAATGTGCTACAATTTTAGTTGTAGATTTTTAAACAGTTTTACTAGGTGCCTTTTCAAATGCCAACGAACTGCACCGTTTAATAAAGTTAAAATCATAATTTCTTATTATTTCTGTTCGCACTTTTATCGCTGGAAAAGGATGTTGTTTTGGAAACCGTGCGAAGGGTCGAGTGGCCACCGCATAGATGTGAAAACTTGGAAAAGTGTTGTCACCCCATGTGCATGTTTTCTACCGAACGTCGACTGTAGAACATTTGTCCACGCTTGTGGCTTCCGTCTCGGCTGCGCCGAGCTCAACGCCTCGACCACGTCCTGCGAAGAAAAACGCATCCATAGTTCTTGAAATTGTTGCGAAAGAGTCGAACGATTTGTACAGTTCTAATAATGATTAAGATGATTTTATACTTACAATAAATATGAGTTAGGTGAACTATAGTGTCTTGTTTTGTTTGTGCGAAGTAGCGGGAACACGGGTGGGAATTTTGGTGCGGAAGAACGTACAACAGTGCTGGACCCTATCTACGCGAACCAGACGTAATGGGACACAAAGCAGACGAATAAAAGTTGGTTTATACATTCACGTTTCAGTGCGATCGAGTGTGCTTTTGCCCGCTCGTAAACGCTCGTGACAAGAGAGTATTGTGAGAATTTTTCGAGCCAGCGTTCTGCCTGCTGCCGAAAATGAGTGACAAAATAATGTTGCTCGTCGGTTTGTTAAACGTTATTGCGTTGCCGAGATTCGTTACCGTCCTGCAAATGTAACAAAATACCGTTGCCGTAACATCTAGGATCTCGTGAATATTGCTTTTGCATTCCTTTAGAATTCAACATTGTTTGGCATCAATAAGTCACTGATATTTTCTGTTATCTTTTATTTCCTTATTTTTGGGCACTCAAAGGCATTACAGAGGGGAGGAACAAAAACAAATTACGGTAATAAGATATAAGCGAGTCCAGTAGAAAATTGCAGTGAACACGTGAGCAGTTGAGGATTAACAAAAATGATTGGTTATTACAAGTCTAAATTAATTGGCTGATGGTATGGATACTAAAGATGCGGGAAGGCATCTTTAGTGTCCATACCATTGATTCCCAAAACGTCATTCGGATGACGTTTTGGGAATCGAGTCGATGCTGGCATTGATGCGACTGGGATGAATTCCGGCTTCGAATTGATGGTCAGTGCGAGGGGAAATAGACGGAGGAGGAAGTTTATCTCTCTGAGCAGAGTTAGAGTAGTAAAGTTTATGAAAAAGACAAACGAGATATTTTGCGAAGTAACGAAAGAGGAAGAGAGAGGTTAGTGTTGATAGACGTTACACTGGCTGTACGACAATAGTTGGAGAACATAAAAGGTGCAGCCTCATGGTTAGACAAGAGAGTAGTGTGGCCAGCATTCCAGGTTTGCAACTTCCAGGAGGGTGGTACTGCAGTGTAAAAATAGTGCTCCCTAGCTGCTGGGTGGTTGACTTGCGAACAAGGGTACTTGCTTACCCTTTCCTGACGTAAAGAATCGAGTACAGCTCTTATATCACTCATATTTTAAAGAATGCAGATCCAGCCTCGCACTGCTTTTTTGCGACAATCATCCAGATGACAGCCATTTTGATAGGAGCGTATTTCAATTTAGAACATACTGTTAAAGCTGGCGTTGGCAATTATATGATCAGTATGAGTTTACCATGACATGTTAGAGGTAACGTGGACACCAGGATATTTGTTTGAAGTCACGAACTGCAAGGGGGAAATACCAAGATAGTAAACATTGGTTAAACTTTTACATAGCGATTTTATCGTCTTTTTTATATTATTTTTACTTTGCTTTTCTGGGGAAGGATTTTTGAAACGATGTTGCAGAGAAGAAAATATTTTCCCTGTGTGCAGTTTACAGAATGCGACTTAATTTGTTAAGCTTAAACGACAAAAATAATTTCATAGACGATATCGTGAAACAGTAATGAAAATACTTTAATGGTCAGTCACTTAAAAACCTAATGAGTATGTTTCTAAGAAAGTAATGTGTTACCAGTAACATTGTTAATTGTAATGTGTTATTTCCAACACTGTTTCAAACACGGTAAAAGAATTGTTCATAACGAGGGGGTGTTTCTACGAATATTTTCAAAAATTTCTACAAAGTATAGGGTTGAACGTCAGATTGTAAAAAACGCTAATGAGCAAAAAATTTAGGAAAAATGTACTATAACTCTTTTTTTTTTTTAATTTGTGAAACTTGCTGTGCCGTGTTTTCGCAGTGCCTGCCTTCCGCCTAATACACAAGCAAAAATTTTGTGCTGTGATTGTTATCCTGTGATTCTGAATATCACGTTCATTTTTTCCCGCGAGAAAACACGAAAAGCCTCCGGCTTGTCGTTACGTCATAACATACTGTTGATGTTCCTTTATTTAACCCTTGAGAGTTTGGACAACACAGAAGGCCAGTGGCCCGTACCCGTAGGTCTGTGGTACCTACAAGCAGTGGCGTCACAAGGGGGGGCGGGGGGGCGGACCGCCCCGGGTGCAGGGCTCAGGGGGTGTCGCGGCGGGCCACGGGGGGGGGGGGGGGGGAGTCGCGGCGGGACACGCGGAGGGCGGGGGGGGGGGGGGGGGGGGGGAGTCGCGGCGGGACACGCGAGAGCGGGGGGGGGGGGGGGGGTGTCGCGGCTGGCTGCCGCCCAGGTGCCGCTGACCCTCGTGACGCCACTGCATGCAAGACATACACACACACTCACACATGCACACACACATGAATAAATAAGAATGAAAACGAAATGGGAAGGGCGGGAGGCAAGCGTAGTAGGCGCGGAGGGAACGCACAGCGTCCCTGCAGAACTCCCTTACATTTATCTCCTCCAGG
>JAZHYW010069252.1:0-12169 GCA_037355805.1 Ixodes ricinus
AATTTTGAATGTATGGTAGGTGCGTTAGTGGAGGGTGGTGACCTGGCAGCTGACCTTGGGGCGTCGTTGGAGGTTCTGTGGTTGAGGCATCTCGTGTGCTACATACAGTTGGCGTTAGTATTCAGAACAAACTGTGTGAACGTGTTTTTTTTTTTTTTTTTGCCCAAAAATATGCCACGCTTTTTTTTTCTTCTTTTTTTCTTTTTAATGCAGTGCAGTACAAATATTGCTGGTGCAAGAAAAATGTCCAAACAAGAAGTTAATTCTGGGTGCGAAGGACGCATATTGGAAGCAACTTCAAAAATCCCAAGCTCGTTGCTTTCTGGGCTGCGAACGGACATTCGGGTACAACAAAGTGTGCAATCTATTTACTCCCCCCTTTTCCCGGTCCCTTTTTCTTGTGTGCAAACAGAAATTAGCCGCCCGACGTCTCATAGGGTCATTCCATGTCAAACGTCCCAGACGTTGCGCTCGACCACCTTCGATTTCTAAAAAAAGAATTCATGGCCTTTTGCCGCATTGTCCGTAGCCATGCCCTAAAATATTTATGACGAAAAAAATTTTTTGATGGCGCGAGCGCGGTTTTAATTTTTAAAAACAGCGTGAAACTAGGTATCACTCCATAATTTATGAAAAAATCAGGTTTTTTATGAAACACCCAACAATATTTTTTTTTGTTAAATCTGCACAGCTTTCGACTTGCAATGTGGTTGGGGCTTGTGGAGTGTTGTTTAATTTAAATATTTTTTAAAAACAAAACACAAATTGCTTTTTTATTTTAAAATTTTTGTTATTTAAAAAAAATATATCTGATTGCTCCGAAGACTTAATAGAACTTTTTACCGGCTGCCCTACGGGTATATAATCTATATAAAAATAAAACCGTCTAAACCGCTCAATCAAATACCTAGCAGTAAAAAAAAATCCTGGTGTTGCCAAAAAGTGCGTTTTGATGCACTAACAGACGGTTATTCCACCCTGAGGTGGTCCAAGTAAAAATACAAAATATGGTGGGTGTGGAAGAACACTCGATTGTCCCATGGCGCCCGGGCATCCGATGCCATCGTAACCGACAATAGGCCGGTGACGGAACAGCGTAAGGTGCTTTTGTGAGCAATCCTCGACAGGGCGTCTTAGATTTTGATTTTAACGACACGTGGCGTGCCTACCTTACTCTCAAGTTTAAATCGCGGATTCCGGCGTGGATCGGAATGTTGTCCTCCTCTCCCATGCCTCACCTCGCCATTCCACACCTCTTCACTTCGATGTCTTCGGCCCGTCGGCGCGTTTGCCGTTTCCATGAAGCGGCATTTGGGAGGGACGCTCAGCGCGAAAAACAACAAACAAAACGAAACCCCACTCATTGCGGTTAGCAGGCGCCAACATAGTGCGAAAAAAAGACGAAAGTGGGTAAAGCAAACAAACATTTTAAACATTACCTTAGTTTTATTCTAGTGTTAAAACGCAGCCTTAGAATAAAACCGTTCAGAAAACCAGTCATCCTCACCATTAGTCCTAGTTGTAATAGCCATTCATCATCAATTTAAGCCAAGCTGATTTCTCTGCATTCTTTCTGCATGCTCTACAGCAGAAAAGTAAATGAAAGTCGCGGTAACATCGGGTGGGTAAATAGATCAGAATACGACATACGGCAGACGCGTAAATACTGGGGCAAATTTATTTTTCTTTTTTTTTTTATATAGACACTTACCACGGTGGAAGAAACACATTTTTGTTTCTTCCACCGTGGACACAACGGATGTATATACTAATTCCAACTTCATCTTTTTTATCCTTCTTGTGTTCTATCGTTTCCAAGTCCTTCATTTCCCATTTCATCTCATTCGCCGTTGTATCGCATTAAATAACTTTAGGGTGCTCCACAAGCATTTCTGTGTCAGCATCAAGCACAATATGAGGTACTCAACCGGAAAGGAAGTTACCTGACGTGTGTTGCACCCGTAAGGTGAAGCACAATACAAAACAACACAAATAAACATTAAAAAAAACACGAAAACTTCAGAATTATAAAACGCGGAACACCAGACGCTGAGGGAATAGGCCTTTTCAGAAAATCTCAGGAGACCTCGCGGCAAGGGTAAATACGGGCTGTAGTAATCTCGGGCCGACTCGAACGCTTCGTGTATTCTGGAGGCGTCCCGATTAATTATCTCTCATCATTAAAAAAGCAAAAAGCAAAAAAAAAGCGAACACAAAATAAGATTATTACCTATTCCGTTTTGTTTTCCTTCTGCCATTCTCTGCATCTAAGTAATGTCCCTGGAGTTTTGATTCCTAGTGAGAGTCTGGCAGTATTTTTGGTGATAATTTCTCACATGCGTATTAATGGTGACATAAGTCTCGGAGCTTCTGATCAGCTTGTCCTGCGTGCTCCTACATCCACCAAGCTGGATGTAAGCTTGTGCATGGGAGCAAAACAACTTGAGATTTGAAAGGAACTACGAGTTATCTATCGTTTCCGACATGAAATGTCGGCAATCACCATTTCAACGTGAGTTTAATATCGCCACGTAGCTCCGCTCGTCTTGCAGACGATCCATCTTTTGTCTGTCAGGTTCAATTAGTGGGGAAATGTGAAGCTGTTTTCTTGTTTTAACTTTTTGACTACGAATGGCATTCGTGTCACACAAACCACTTCGCTCGCGTTAGCGACGAGGACCCCAGGTGTTCTCGAAATTGGTGCCAGCAAATTTTGCTCTTTACGCCTTGGTGCTCCAGTTACGCTAACTAGCCCCGGTGTTAATACGTTTTCCCCGTAATATTCGCGAATAACGTTGCGTGAATAGTACGCACGCGGCGTACTTTTCATCAGTAAAAGAACCATCTCAGTCATGGGTTTAGATGTTACGATGAAAGATTACTCCCGAGTAATTTGGATTTATCGCCTCTTTATTGCAAGGCCGTTAGTCTTGTTGGAGTCAGGTGGAATCAGTGGCGTCACGAGGGTCAGCGGCACCCGGGCGGCAGCCCGCCGGGCCGCCGGCGTACCCCCCCCCCCCCCCGCCGCGACTCCTCGCCCCCCTCCCCGCTCACGCGGCCCGCCGCGACACCCCCTGAGCGCTGCACCCCAGGGCGTTCCGCCCCCCCGCCCCCCGAACGGTTAGCACTTGAGAGCACAAAGTTGATCTATCATCTCAGGATTATGTTATCTCTTACAAGTCCATAATCCGGAGAGTACTGTAAACACAAAAAGTTATACAGCACATTTTACGAACCTTTTTATACTTGTATGCGAATATAGCGAAGCGGACTATTTCTTACCCCCTTCACTTCGAAAGCTCTCCGCCTTCCCACTGTGATGCATCCGCGCTGCCCAAGAACGTCAGGGGGATCGGTGGCCAAGTGGAATGCTTATTATGACTTTGCAGGGTGTACCTGTCCTTGTCTGGCCCAAGTATGGTCGCACAGACCGCCACCAGGTCCAGAAGCTCCTTTGTCGCATTGAAACTGCGAGGATAAAAGGTGACTATTTCTTTCAGTGTTGCCTCCGGGAAGCTTGCAATGACGTAATTGTGGAATCGAGACAACCTTCCTGACGACAGTCGAGCGCGGCTCATGGATTGTGGACACGAGAACTGCGGGAGCACTCGACTTCGGTTCATGCAACAATCAATGCCTCGGCGGACACTCGGGTAGTGGCTTGTGTACAACCACTGCGGTGATGAGAGTAGCCGAACTCTAACAATGCCTGGAGCTCAGCACGCGTTTTCTACTTGGCCGACCCCATCGCGTGGCTACGATTAACGCTGGCGGCATAGGATAGGCACCAGACCACGTAGCCGCTTGTTCTGGCTCCGAGTTGAGGCAATGAACGATACAAAGGCAAGTTCATTCAGTTATTAACGTTAAGTAGTATTTAGTGAAAGTAAAAAATGAAAAGTATGTCTGATGCCTGTGAGGATGAACCCGTTGTGAGTTGGAGCTGAAGCATGTGTTGGACTAGCAAGCGAAAAAATTCAACTGAGGAAACTTTTGTTGCAAGATGACAACAATATTGTGGGTGCCAGTGCAACGCCTAAGCAAAGAAGCTATAGGGTCAAGGCTAAATAAATTAGTTCCTGTTCGGCCAGCAAGGTGCTTGTGCTTCGTCCCCATGCCAAGAGCAGCTTCTCTATGAAGTCGGTGCCTCTGTCTGTGTGTGTGTGTGTGTGTGTGTGTGTGTGTGTGTGTGTGTGTGTGTGTGTGTGTGTGTGTGTGTGTGTTGTGTGTGTGTGTGCAGATAGTTGGTGTCATTGTAGCAGTCTCTTGGATATCCTTGTGGTGCTACAGCGTAAAATGCCGACATGCAGCACAGGTATTGTGTCTCAATGTCACAAAATCTACAGCATCTAAGTGCATGTGTATAAATTTTTTTCAAGACGGATATTTGCAGAATTTATGGATGCTATGAGGCTCGTTTTGCAGTGTTCAAAGGTGACCAATTTCTTATTTACGACTCCATTGTGTATTGTAAATGCAAGCAATTTTTGAATATGAAGCTCCCATGCCCACTTCCGTTTGCGTACAAAACGTGTTTTAGCCTCCCTAACATACCTGTGTCGTTTCGCAGACTTGGTACTGTCGAAGTACTGTACATCAGCATATGGGACAACGCTCGGGTATTATAATACCCGAGCGTTGCCTAAGCAGCGCAAAGCTACATTTGCGGAAACGCGATAATGATCTAATCACCCGCATTCCGCCACTGCTGGCTTGCGCCTGCTTCACAAGCGGTAACTTTGGCGCGCCCCGAGTTTCCCACGAGCTTCAAGTCGTTCCAAAAAGAGTTGATTTAGTGGTTTTCGATGACGCTCTCTAAGTTTCCAATTGGAACCATATGTTTATTTCCACTAATTAAAAGGTTAATTAACGAATTTTAATTAATTAGCCGACTTATCGCAACGATTATCCACCCACATAATGTACCCTGGCCGTATAACTCACCTGCACAAACCAGCGTTGCCAGATGGTGAAATTCGGCACCAGACTTTGAAAATCTGGTGAAATTGGAGGGCTACTGGTGTTGATGTACCGGAGCGGCTACACCAGACAATCTCTGGTGAAAACTGGTGAAAAATCTTTAGAAATGGCTTGTCACTTGTATTATTCAAATTTACAGCGTTTTGTTAGCATTCTGGAGTGCCGAATGATTCAAGTACTAAAACGGGCTGGCAGGAAAGAGACCATACAAAGAGTTAGCCCTCTGTGCCTTATCTTGCCTCTCTTGCCCAGTGTTGAATGCTGTAGTGGAAAGGGATTTTAGCCAAGTCGCCTGCGTCAAGACTAAGTACAGAAATAAGATGTCTGCTGCAACGCTGGACGCTATTGGTGCGCATTCGCACAACATTGTCGATTGAAGTATGGCTGCTGTGTGCGGTTTTTGGCAACTGATGACATGCTTCGAAGGTTTACGTCAGAGATGTACGAAGCAGTGTAGTGAGCTCTTGGTACTTGTTAGTGTATTTATGTAACCTATTTGTTTATGTTCCATATTTTCATAGATATTAGCGATGGATGTGCCTTATGTGTCAAGAGATATTCCGTGTCAGTGTGACTGGACTTTGTGTGGAGTTGTGTAGCTAAGTGTTATGTGACTGGATGTCATGCTTATCAGCTTTTTCCTTGAAGCTTGACTTCTAAACCTGTTATGAACTGAACTTTATCATGGTGTCGTATTTGGACTTCGTTCTTATGCGTTTCCTTTTCTTATTGCTGAGCAGAAAATGTATGCTTAATTTAGACTGCGAGTGTCTTTAAGTGCAATATTATGTGGCCTTTCTTACGTGTCGGTGGCCTTCATTAATATGAATTTTTTGTCTAAGGACTACCCAGCACCAACATCTCATAAACATGGTATATTACAAAGTCACAATGCTGATAATGCGCACATGTCTGCTTTCTTCCTTTTTTATTGTGCTGTAATGAGCCTTATATTAGTGAACCTCCTGAAAGCTATCCTTTTGCGAGTGCATGCGTAAAAAAGCAGAAGGAATTGGAAATGCGTAATAGACGCGATATTTTAGTGCTGGTGAAATCTGGTGAAATTTCGGCCAGCATCTGGTGCCGAAGCATTTTTCCAACCTGGCAGCGCTGGCACAAAACCGTATCAGTGCATCTTTTACAGATTTTTAAATAAATCTGTTCAAATTAAAAATGAACACCCGGTGATATATATACCGCACCTCGATCGCTCCGGCCAATGGGCATTTTCGGGTCGGTTGTACGAAAATCTATTAGGATTTTCCCTTCAAAACTACCCTCCACCTCTGTGCTGTCAATTCGTCTTTTTCTGACCACCCTCGTAGCATTTTCCACGCTTTTAATAAGACTGGAATTGTGAAGAACGGGCAAGTGAATGCCCGATTTATGGCAGCCGCGTGAGGGTCAATTTGGCCATGTTTCTCGCTTTATAACATAAAAACCACACAAATATTGCATCTTGTTTTTACAGACTCTGTTAGTACATATTATAAACGTTATTCCAGAGAGTTTAAAAAAAATTAAAAGGTGGCCTTTTTTTTATAATTTTCAAAATAATGCATTTTTAGTTAAATGCCCCTGTGTGAGCAATTCTTGTAAAATTCTACCGCTAACCAGGACAACAATTTTTCACGCAAAGATGAACTATAAACAGGGCAACATACAAGCAAAGTTTGAAGACCTTAGCTTTTTATAGATAGAGAGAAAAAATATTCTTAAATCCAGAGCGTTATTGCGCGATGTGCCGTGTTTGCGATTTTGTTTTCTCAAAATAACTACCCTAATACTCGGTGATTAATACTTTTTGTCAATCCATCCTATGCCTAATTTGTCAGTGAATACTTTCAAGACCCGTAGCCAGAACAGTTTTCTGGGGAAGCCGCCCGAAATGTCAACATCGCGCGATACGCAAAACGCGCACGAGGCTGAGAGGGTGCTTACAAATTTTTTTCGCAAAGACAAAATTTTTTTCTGAAAACAAGGATTGGTTTTATATTTCTGGGCATAAAGCCAGCAAAATATTTTTTTTCATCAAAATTAAAAATGGTCACCGGACATGGTTGTTCGATCTTCGAAAAATCAACGAAAACATTTTAGCTAATGAGAAATCCATGTGAAATAACATTAATTGTGGGTAAAGCATATGGTGCTATCAAAGTCGCGACTTTTGACAATCTGCAAAAACTTCCAAAGTCGCTGCAAATAAACAAACGAATTTCGTTTTTTTTTAATTACCTTTTTTTATAACACTCAGTTACTTTCATTTTTACGCGCCGTCGTTTTGCCAATCTCAACCTTTCCAGTTCGAGGGAACTCCTACCTGCTTGCACGCCTGCTCACTGCAGCACGTTTCGTTCGATGGAACAGCAGTGAGTTTTTAGTATTGCGTATACGAGCGAACGCAAGTGCTGTGTGTTTGCGTTAGCTTTCCGTGTTCGACACTGCGCGTGCACGGAGCCAAAAAATTGCGGTCTTCGATTGGCGCATGGCGATGAGGTGAGTGTGCAACGTGGAGCACGCAACTCTAACGCAAACGCACTGCGCTTGCTTCGACACACAAAACTAAAACTCTCTAATAAGGTCTAATTCCATACCGGCTGCAGCACTACGTTGGGACAGTGAAGAGTGTTGTTTGCATTCGGCAATGACATTTGGCGAGCCATGATCGCGAGCGGTTCCGCCGTGCCCGCTGAGCAGGAGAATCGGGGGACCCTCACCAGAGCGCTTCCCATTTCCACCGCGGGAGGGCGAGCAGCGAGCTGGAGGCGCGAATAGCTTTAAAATGTCAGGAAAAAAATATATATATATTATGGCTTTGGAACAGCGGCGACCAGTTGGCCTCTTCGACGAGTTGCCCTATGACGAATTGGCCTATTCGACGAATGGGTCGCCGACGAGTTGGCCGTCGACGAGTTGGCATTCGGCGAGATGGCCTGGACCCAGTTTTCAGATAGCATGTAGATTGTTGATGTCGTCATTACAAAAACGAAATATGCCATACATTTCTTTCATGGTGTTGTGTCATAATGTTGCGAAATAATCTACCACAAGTCGGAATGGCGTTGCGTCCTAAATAGCGGCCCCTCAGAGCCTACTTTTCATTCCCGCGAAGCAGTGCTTTGAAAAATAAAGCTACTCACTCTAAAAAGTGTCTGATCTCCTTGTGCGAAAAAAGAAACGAAATTAACCAGTTCGCGATACAATCAGCAGCCATTAGAGTCCCAGCTTTTTTTCTCTCAGAGCACCGGATTTCGTTTTATTTCAACGGTCACCCTGATTTGTAAATCGATGTGCGATTTCTAAATTGCACGGAAGCAGAACTATATGTTGTACTGCCGAAATGCCAAAAAATCAATTGCCAAAAGTTTAGATAGTGTTGCGTCTTATATACGTACTGATCAAAGCGTAGTTATATTGTCACAAGAGCTATGATTAAAAAAAATAGATTCTAATAATAACTTTCATAATTACGTGTTCCGATTAATCACTTCGCAAAACTGAATTGCCACTAAGGCCCCAGCATCTTTTACCGAGCACCGCATTTGTTTTGTTTTGTTTTTGTTCGCCCGGACGAGACACCGCCATCCGCAAATCACTCAAATAAGTAAACGCTGTTGCACCAAGTAACAGCGTCAAGGACCGCTGGGCGCTTTTGGGTCATGTGATTATCTTCTTTTACGAGATCATAGGTAAAAGATCTTTTTTTTCGAAATGAGCCAATTCTATGTCAAGCGAAACTGAGATAAAGTGGAATGTTTGAGTATCAGTAAAGCTATGAGCCATGTACCGCGGCCACCTCCGCAGTGTTTTTTTCTCGCATAATATGACCGATTCCAGTTTAAAAACATGAGATCGATGCACCGACGGATATAGTCCAAATTTCAGCAAATTAGCTTAGTTTCGGTTTCTGGCTTGTTTCGGGCCGGCTCCCTCTTTGCGCTGGGGATAACGCTACTCTCAAAGATAACTGGATGGGGTCCACTGGCTTGTGTCTGGGGTGGGCGTCGTTGTATGGCATTCCAAGGAGTCTGGACCTTTTTTGTGTTTTGTCGGTTTCTCTTTAGGGAGAAAAAAAAGACGCCCCCGTTTTATCGCGCGACGGGGCTACAAACCTGCGCCTGAGTTGTCGTCGAGCAAAGCAATAATCAAAAAATAACCCCGAAGTAAGAAAAAAAAAAAGAGCGGGAAACGCGTAGGGTTCTAGGACATTTCATCGAACGCCGTTTCATCGAAAAAGTGGTCGTCCCGTACCGAAACGCTCCAATTGCAACAATTGGCCGGTATTTTTAAACAAAAAATCCTAATAGCAAAAAAAAAGAAAAAAAACGTTGCTAATTAAAAAAAAAAATCGAAGCTGGCGGGGTGGGTAGGTGGTGGAACCCCGAATCCATCCGCTTGGGTACAACTCCAGGCGTGTCCTCCGTCGTGCCATCCAAGCGTCTGTCGTACGAGAGGACAATGAGAAATGACTTCATAGTTTGCAAGATTCAATAATTTCAAAGAAAGTATAAATTTTCAAATTTTATTGGCAGAAACCTATGACGCATTCAATGAAACGGCGTTCGATGAAATGTCCGGTCCCAGGTGCGGTTGACCTTCTAGTGCGCAACAGAACCTTAGATGCCTCGCTTTGTGAAAATATGATGACTGAAAACCGGCATCGTCTTTCAGGCACGTGCGATCTTTTGCGGTTCCGATATAAAAAAAGGTGCAGGTCGATGCCAAAGTCACGAATCTCGGAAAAAGCTAATAGAAGAAAATCTCACCGCAAAACCGACCGATGCGGAGAAAAGCTCACCGGCCTCTTGATGAATGCGGTGGAAACTCACCTACGATTTTCGTTTTCGGAAATGGCATTCTTTTGGTATCTGAGAAATAGCAATATTCTTTTCCGTATTTTTTGTTTTGTTTTGTAGTAACTTATGACCTCTGGTGTTGATGTTGCCGAAGACTATGCGGTCCTGACACAATTTGGGGGCTGTCTGTGATCGTCGGGTGCAATGACGAGGTCACTTCGTTACTGTTCATAGAACTCAACATTGAGGCAATGTCTTCATAGAAAAAATACGTGTCTATCACTTTGTTAATTGTTCCCATCCTGCAGAACTGTGGACTTCTGCTTCTTCATTCCTATTGGTGTCTGTAATATACGAATTTTGTATATATCTCCGTTTGTGTTCCCCACAGGGCCCCCAGAGTAGAGCCGCAAATACTAAATTTAAAAGCGTTGATCGTATAATTCTTGGGTGGGTTTATCTCAGCATCTGTCAGTTTTGCGGTGAACTTTTCGGTGAGCTTTCTCCGGTGAGCCTCTCGGTGGTGCGCTGTTCTCCGGCGGAGAAAAGCTCACCGGAAATCCGGCGGATGCGGAGAAGAGCTCACCAGACTTTTGATAGATGCGTAGAAAAGCTCACCTTTGCAAACCGATCTAACATTATTTCTTCGCAGCTCTCGATATTTTATCGAACTCTGTTCTATCAAAGTTATTTAATTGAACGCCATTTATTTGAACCCAATTTCATCGAAGCCGTTTCGTAGAACGCCGTTTTATCGAACATCATGGTTTCTGGCCAGATCGTTTCTCGTTTTTGTAAATAATGTTTTTCTTTGCATCAAAGGATAAATACATTGTCACGAATGACAACTGATGAGGCGGTGAATAACTTTAGAAACTAAACGTTTAATCGGGTGAACAAAATAGAACGGTTAGCGTCGCAGGCGTCGATGTCGGCGAAACAGCAGGATCGTGACTGACTCCGGCTCACCACGTTGAGCCTCTATGTGCACACGTGGGCTTCTGGAACAATCGGCGTAGAAGGTTCGGTGCGTAGAACATTCTAACCTCGAATAAGCAACAGGGTTCTCAAATTTACCATAACGCGACATTACAGAAACAATAAGAGGTGTATCCGTGGCCAGGCATCGAACCTCGGCTATTTGCGTGAAAGGCAAGCACGGTAACCGTTAGGCCACGGGCGCGCTGCCTACCTGGCCAGCTGCGCACGCGGCAATATTATGTTCCGTTTTTCTTTTTGCTTTGTAGTAAACAATGACCTCTTTCGGTGATGTGGCCTAAGACGGACTTGATACTTTTTGGGAGGTCAGGAGTCGTCGGGTGCCGAGACGGAGGTCCACATTGTTGCTGTTCGTAGTACTCAACTTTGAGGCAATGTCCTGTCTCCATGTAAAAGCTAAACAGAACAAAAAAACGCGTTCCCCACTTTTTTAATTGTTCGCATTCTGCAAAACTGTGGATTCGTCTGCCTCTTCCCCATTTTTCTTAGAAAGTAAGCTATTCTTCTGGGGCTGAACAAGAACACTTGGTTTTACAAATATACGAACACGCAAAAAGCGCAGCATGAGCGGTAAGCAAAGTGCGGACGTGAGTTTTAAATATAAACACCGCAGTGCGAACAATGCCGAGAATATTAAATTTTAAATATTGAATAAAATATTTCGTAAATGAGCTTTTCTCCGCATTTGTCGGTTTTGCGGTGAGCATTTCACCGGTGAGCTTCTCCTGAGCTTTCTCCGCCGCCCGTTCTCCGGTGAGATTTTCTCCGCCGCCCAACAGTAACAGCCGGCCAAGGGCTCATCGCAGCCAAGACAGTGCAATCGACGAACACCACAATAAAAGGTGTGCGGGTTCTTGTCTAAAACATTGCGCCTCTATTTCATAAAATACTGAATGAAGAGTGTGTTGGTTGGGGTCGAACAAAGAATCTTCAGCGCGAGACTTTCACAACTTCCAAATAGCAACGTGTGACGCCTACTACCAAAAAGCTTTTTCTATTTTTAGCTTCACTGAAGAAATTTTCGCAATGTTTGTTTTATTACGGTAGAAATCAGCCTCCAAAAGTTGATATGCAAAGCGAATGTCGAAATTAAAACAAAATCGACGAACTAACGTATGTTTCTTCCGCATTTAAAATAAGTAAACATTTTAAATGCATCTCTGCAGAATATTTGAAATCGCCAGATCAAATCACCTCTCCTACTTCGAACAGAAAGAAGTGGTAAGACAGTATCGACCCTTTGACGCTTCGGTAGCTTTTGTCTGCCTGCAGTTGCTAACTTCAGCCCTCACGCAAGGACCGCTTGAAGCGTGAAATCTTTCACCCCCATTTTCGTGACCCAAAACGCCAACAAAGAACGAAACATCCTCCCAACGACGCGCTCGGGCGATTGA